>CM059796.1:37177500-37187500 GCA_030435695.1 Brachymystax lenok tsinlingensis
TCTAACAGGAGTCTCATGGCAGTGTTGATCCTATTAAAACTAACACCATGGTCCATACTGTAGTCCATGCAGTACTGTATATGATTTAGTGGGGTGGGAATAGAGTGGCATCCTGACTTGATTAAAACTGTTTTCACGATCTCTCCTTCTCCCTCCTTCTCTCTCTCCCTCCTTCTCTCTCTCTCTCTCCCCCCTTCTCTCTCCTCTCCCTCCTTCTCTCTCTCTCCCTCTCTCTCTTTCTCCCTCTCCTTCTCTCTCTCCTTATCTCTCCTTCTCCCTCCTTCTCTCTCTCTCTCTCCCTCCTTCTCTCTCTCTCCTTCTCTCTCCTCTCTCCTTCACAATTCAATTTCAATTAAATTCAATATTATTTCAAGGGGCTTTATTGGCATGAGAAACATATGTTAACATTGCCAAAGCAAGTGAAGTAGATAATAAACAGAAGTGAAATAAACAATAAAAATGAACAGTAAACATTACACTCACAGAAGTTCCAGAAGAATAAAGACATTACAAAAGTCATATTATGTATATATACAGTGTTGTAATGATGTGCAAATAGTTAAAGTACAAAAGGGAAAATAAATAAACATAAATATAGGTTGTATTTACAATGGTGTTTGTTCTTCACTGGTTGCCCTTCTCTTGTGGCAACGGGTCACACATCTTGCTGCTGTGATGGCACACTGTGGTATTTCACCCAGTAGATAAGGGAGTTTAAAATGTTATTCGTTTACGAATTCTTTGTGGATCTGCGTAATCTGAGGGAAATATGCGTCTCTAATATGGTCATACATTTGGCAGGAGGTTAGGAAGTGCAGCTCAGTTTCCACCTCATTTTGTGGGCTGTGTGCACATGGCCTGTCTTCTCTTGAGAGCCAGGTCTGCCTACAGCGGCCTTTCTCAATAGCAAGGCTATGCTCACTGAGTCTGTACATAGTCAAAGCTTTCCTTGGTCAGTCACGGTGGTCAGGTATTCTGCCACGGTCCAAATAGCATTCTAGTTTGCTCTGTTTTCTTGTTAATTCTTTCCAATGTGTCAAGTAATTATCTTTTCGTTTTCTCATGATTTGGTTTGGGTCTAATTGTTTTGCTGTCCTGGCGCTCTGTGGGCTCTGATTGTGAACAGAGCCCCAGGACCAGGCTTGCATAGGGGACTCTTCTCCAGGTTCATCTCTTTGTAGGTGATGGCTTTGTTAAACTTCACCGGCTCCAGCAGAAAAACTGACTGTTTTGGAGAGCCTGGCGTGCCCAAAGTAAAATGCCTCCCATTTAGGCCCAGAAAATGGGATATGCATATATTTAGTACCATTGGATAGGAAACACTCTGAATTTTCCAAAACTGTTAACCATTTGTCTGTGGGTCAATCAGAACGCATTTGGCAGGCAAAACCCTGAGGAATCTCTGTCCTGAAAAAGTCATTTTGACACATTGCTCATTTTGAGCCCCTCCTATCCAAAATGACCATATATAGGCATGTGAACTCAGTGCACGTCGCTTCCTTATGATGTCATCAACCACGAGACGGTGTTTTACTCCATCTTGGGGAATTTCGACCATTGATAAACAGCTTGGAACGAGAGACCACGTTATGAAAACTCTTCAGAGTGCTGCGTGCATGAGAAGGCGCGCTGTGCCTTATTTATCGTTTTTAGCTGTTCAGTTTATATTCCGGCTGATTTATAATAGTACATATACGTAAAAGGGTTCCTAAGGATACATTTAAAACTATGTTTGATTGTTTTTGGACAAGTTTATAGGTATAATTTTAACGAGTCGGCGCCGAGTTTCAAAGGAGTAATGGAGGCTGTCGTTTCTGATTATAACGCATGAACCAAATGGAGGATTTATGGATAAAAGACGTTACTTTTTCTAACAAAAGAACCATGGATTGTCTTCGTTGGACACTTAGGAAGACCTCAGCAGAAGTTCTTCAACAGGTAATTACTTTGTTTTCGCTGTGAAATGTGTTATGTGTGTGCCATGATTGCTAATCGATACATGGCTATTGGAAAATATGTGAGGTGCTACCCTCAAACAAATGAATGTGCTGCTTTCGCCGTAAAGCCTTTTTGAAATCTGACAACGCTGTGATATTGCCTAGAAACAGAGCTTTTGATGAGTATGGAACACTTGTATATAGCTGGATGTTTAATAATTCAATTTTCGGATTTTAAATCTGGCGCTACAGGTTTGCGCTAGTAGTGTCGGGATGATCCCGCTATCGACCCACTGGTATTTGAGTCTTAAGGAAGGTTTGGGAATCGTTTCCTTTTAGGTGGTTGTAGAATTTAACGGCTCTTTTCTGGAGTTTGATAATCAGCGGTATTGGCCTAATTCTGCTCTGCATTAATAATTTGGTGTTTTACGTTGTACACAGAGGATATTTTTGCAGAATTCTGCATGCCGAGTCTCAATTTGGTGCTTGTCCCATTTTGTGAATTATTGGTTGGTGAGCGGAGGGGCAACGGTGTCTAGACGGAATTCGTATTTTGTGGTCCTGGCAACTGGACCTTTTCTGGAACGCCATTATTTGTGTCTTACTGAGATTTACTGTCAGGGCCCAAATCGGACAGAATCTGTGCAGAGATCTAGGTGCTGCTGTAGGCCCTCCTTGGTTGGGGACAGAAGCACCAGATCATCAGCAAACAGTAGACATTTGACTTCAGATTCTAGTAGGGTGAGGCCGGGTGCTGCAGACTGTTCTAGTGCCGTCGCCAATTCATTGATATATATGTTGAAGAGGGTGGGGCTTAAGCTGCATCCCTGTCTCACCCCACGGCCCTGTGGAAAGAAATGTGTGTTTTTCTCTCTCTCTCTCTCTCTCTCTCTCTCTCTCTCTCTCTCTCTCTCTCTCTCTCTCTCTCTCTCTCTCTCTCTCTCTTTCTCTCTCTCTCTATCTGTCCTCCCTCGTTCTCTTTCCTTCTCCTTCCGTCTCCCCCTTCCCCCTCTCTCCTTCTCCCTCCTTTTCCCTCCTCCCTCTTTCTTCCTTCTCTCTCCTTCACCCCTCCCTCTCCCCCTCTCTCTCGCCTCCTCTCTCCTCCTCTCTGTCTCTCTCTCTCTCTCTCTCTCTCTCTCTCTCTCTCTCTCTCTCTCTCTCTCTCTCTCTCTCTCCCCTTCTCCCCTTCTCCCTCTCCCCCCATCTCTCTCTCCCCTTCTCATCCTCTCTCTCTCGCTCTATTGCTCTCTCATTCTCTTTCTCCACACAGCCAGTCGTTTTGTCACCATTAGCAACAGTGGGTCGGCAGGTGCCATTATGGACCTGGGTTGGTCAAGTGATCATGAGCTCTCTCTGAAAACACACTGACATACTGTACACACTGACATACTGCACACACTGACATACTGCACACACTGACATACTGTACACACTGACATACTGCACACACTGACATACTGCACACACTGACATACTGCACACTGACATACTGTACACGCTGACATACTGCACACACTGACATACTGCACACACTGACATACTGTACACACTGACATACTGCACACACTGACATACTGCACACACTGACATACTGTACACACTGACGTACTGTACACGCTGACATACTGCACACACTGACGTACTGCACACACTGACATACTGCACACACTGACATACTGCACACGCTGACATACTGTACACGCTGACATACTGCACACACTGACATACTGTACACACTGACATACTGCACACACTGACATGCTGCACACACTGACATACTGTACACACTGACATACTGTACACACTGACATACTGCACACACTGACATACTGTACACACTGACATACTGTACAGACTGGCATACTGCACACACTGACATACTGTACACACTGACATACTGTACACGCTGACATACTGCACACACTGACATACTGTACACACTGACATACTGTACACACTGACATACTGCACACACTGACATACTGTACACACTGACATACTGCACACACTGACATACTGTACACACTGACATACTGCACACACTGACATACTGTACACACTGACATACTGCACACACTGACACACTGCACTCACTGACATACTGCATACGCTGACATACTGTACACACTGACATACTGTACACACTGACATACTGCACACACTGACGTACTGTACACGCTGACATACTGTACACACTGACATACTGTACACACTGACATACTGCACACACTGACATACTGCACACACTGACATACTGTACAGACTGACATACTGCACACACTGACATACTGTACACACTGACATACTGCACACACTGACACACTGCACTCACTGACATACTGCATACGCTGACATACTGTACACACTGACATACTGTACACACTGACATACTGCACACACTGACGTACTGTACACGCTGACATACTGTACACGCTGACATACTGTACACACTGACATACTGCACACACTGACATGTTAGATACTACTGCACGGTCGGAACTACAAGCACAAGCATTTCGCTACACTCGCATTAACATCCACTAACCATGTGTATGTGACAAATAAAATGTTATTTGATTTGATTTGATAAGCTATGTTAGAGCAATGGATAAACATTTAGCATCGTGCTAATAAGCTATGTTGGAGCAATTGTCCATGTTCTCCTAAAATTCCCCAAAAGTTCTCATTAGGTTTTCACGTAATGTTATAACACAATGTACCAGCATTGTTTTCCCAGCCAACCAAAGTTGGATCTGTGTCTCAGTGTACTCAAAGTGGAGTCTAACATACCAAGACGGACCAATCAACAGAAAGCATGAAACTTGCAGAAGCCCAAGTTATGGTCCAAAGTCTTGCACATAAGTACAAACATAGTTATGATTTTGTGTTATTACATATTTATTAACTTATTTCCCGGATAACTTCTCAACTACCCACAATGAACTACTTCTTAACGTCATATGATGGATTTACTTGTAATTGTATTTATTAGGGATCCCCATTAGCTGTTGCCAAGGCATTAGCTGTTGCCAAGGCATTAGCTGTTGCCAAGGCAGCAGCTACTATTACTGGAGTCCAAACACATTAAGGAACATAAAGGTAATTCACACATAAAAATGTTTATCAAACATTACATCATATAACACTATTACAACACTACATATCTACAACACAAAATGTATAATACCACCATCCAATAATCCAATAATATTACAATGTACAGTGCCAGTCAACTTTGGACACACCTACAACACCTACAATTTATTACTATTTTCTACATTGTAAAATAATAGTGAAGACGTCAAAACTATAAAATAACACATATGGAATCATGTAGTAACCAAATAAACGTGTTAAACAAATCGAAATATATTTGATTGTATTTGAGATTCATCAAAGTAGCCGCCCTTTGCCTTGACGACAGTTTTGCCAGTCTCTTGGCAGATGATTTTCCCTGAGACGGTTTCTGACAAACCCACAGTTTTCATCAGCTGTCCAGGTGGCTGGTCTCAGGATGATTCCACAGGTAAGGAAGCCGGATGTGGAGGTCCTGGGCTGATGGGATTACACGTGGTCTGCGGTTGTGAGGCCAGTTGGACGTACAGACAAATTCTCTAAAATGACGTTGGAGGTGGCTTATGGTAGAGAAATGAACAATAAATTATCCGGCAACAGCTCTGGTGGACATTCCTGCAGTCAGCATGCCAATTGCACGCTCCCTCAAAACTTGAGACGTCTGTGGCACTGTGTTGTGTGACAAAAGTGCACATTTTAGAGTGGCCTTTTATTGTCCCCAGCACAAGGTGCACCTGTGTAATGCAGCCCATGCAAAACAACTGATATCTCTAGCTTAAACTGAAGAGGATTTTTGTATTATATTACTTAGATTGACGCACCGGTGCATCAATAGACTCTTAAGGATTAAAGCTTGGCCAGTACCTTTCGCTATCCGGCAGAATTTAGATGAGGCTCTGGATAAACTGGTGGCTCAGGGGGTTTTCAAGCCAGTAAATTAGTCTAAGTGGTTTACACCAATTGTTTCTGTGACCAAGAAGGATGGCAGCCTTAAGATATGCTGGGACTTTCTTGGCATGGTGAACACTGCAGTTTACCCCGTGCCTACGGTGGCTGAGCTGTTTGTAACGCTGGCGTGAGACAAGCCCACCAGCAGCTAGCTTTTGGATGATGACGCAGGGGAGGCCCTGACTATCAACACATACCGGGGTCTTTACAGGGCTCAAGTTTGGAGTGTACACAGCATTTTGTCAGTGCTTACATAGACACCTTGCTAGCAGACATCACAGTGGGTCCAGGTGTATCTGGATAATATACTGTTTACATGCTGGACCCTGGAAGAGGGAAGTGCTGAGGCACTTTGTAGAAGCAGGGCTGCGACTGCATTTATTTAAAAAAATTGCTGCACCCAGTGTTGAGTTCTTGATGTTCCACGTTGACAAGAATGGCGTACGACTGACCCAGGACAAGGTAAAAGACCATTAAGAAGGCACATTCTCCCCGGAACAAGTCTGAGCTTGTTTCTGTTTCTGGGGCTTCTCAACTACCTTCCTGATAGAGTGTTTTCTACCCAATACTACTAATTATGTGCATATCCTAGTTTCTTGGCCTGACTACCAGGCATTTTACTTTGGGCACGCCAGACTCTCCAAAACTCCGAAATGATGCCGCTCCCTAACAGGTTTTAAGAAGGCACCTTCTCCCCGGAACAAGTCTGAGCTTGTTTCTCGTTTCTGGGGCTTCTCAACTACCTTCCTGATAGAGCTACATTGTTGCATTGCCTACAGGCAGCTCCCTTGAGTTGGACCGACGCTCACCAGGAAGCCTATAAAGAAGATAAGAGTTGCTGCAAGCAGACGGGCTGCTAGCCCACTATAACGATCGAAAACCCTTTGTTACTGGTCGGTGCCTTGTTGTGTCATGTGAAATCTGATGGTCAGGAGGCACCTGTGTGCTACTCATCTAGAACCCTAACTACCATTGAACGGAACTATACGCAGCTGGATAAAGAGGCCCTGGCTTTTTTGCTGTCAAGAAGTACCATCAGTCTATGTCAGGTTGCCATTTTGTGGTCTACACCGGCCTCAAACCCATGCTGGGCTAGCTTCGTCATATGAAGCCGATGCAGCAGATGCTTTCCCCTCAAACGGTCAAGATCGAGTCTGATACAGTGAGCCAGTAGTTATGGGCTCTCAAGTTTCAAGTTTCAAGTTTTTAATCACATGTACGGGATAAGCATGATATACATTGTCGTACAAAATGCTTACATACAGGTTCCTTCTCGACAATGCAACAACAATAAGAACTAATAAAAAAATAAGAATATGAATATAATGTAAATGTCTCTGCTATCATCCAGGGAAGCAGCTTGCTAATGTCGATACCCTGAGTCTCCTGCCACTCGCTGGCCCTTTGTTTGACCCACCTCCTCCCTGGGAAGTGATGCTGCTGGAGATGGTTCCTGGTGCCCCTTGCCATGCTTCTAGGATAGCAGCACTGACCTTGAAAGATTCTGTCCTATCCCGGGTGCTTCGCTTGGTGCTGCATGGATGGGTCTCCGAGGTTCCTGGCAGACAGTTCTGGCCCTACTGGTCTTGTTGGAACGAGCTGTCAGTTTCACAAGAACTGACGGAATGAGCTGTCAGTTTCACAAGAACTGACGGAACAAGCTGTCAGTTCACAAGAACTGATGGAACGAGCTGTCCGTTTCACAAGAACTGACGGAACGAGCTGTCAGTTTCACAAGAACTGACGGAACGAGCTGTCCATTTCACAAGAACTGACGGAACAAGCTGTCAGTTTCACAAGAACTGTCGGAACGAGCTGTCAGTTTCACAAGAACTGATGGAACGAGCTGTCAGATTCACAAGAACTGACGAAACGAGCTGTCAGTTTCACAAGAACTGCGTGTTGTGGGGCAGCGGGATAGTGGTTCCTGGCCTGGCGAGGGAGGGGGTCCTGCTGCATGATATGCATCCTGGAATAGTGGGGATAAGGGCGCTGGCACAGATCTATGTGTGGTGGCCTGGGATGGAAATGGAAATTGAGGCCTTGCTGCACAGCTGCGCCACCTGTCAGGAGTCATGCCATGCTCCACCCAAGGCCATGTTGCACCCATGGGAGTGGACAACAAAATAAATGGTTTCGTCTTCATATAGACTTTACTGGCCGTTCAAAGGAAATACATTTTTCATTGCAATGGGTTCCTACTCAAAGTGTCTGGAAGTAGCCATGGTTAACTCGATGATTCCCACTCAAAGTGTCTGGAGGATAGCCATGGTTAGCTCGATGATTCCCACTCAAAGTGTCTGGAAGTAGCCATGGTTAGCTCGATGATTCCCACTCAAAGTGTCTGGAATTAGCCATGGTTAGCTCAATGATTCCCACTCAAAGTGTCTGGAGGATAGCCATGGTTAGCTCGATGATTCCCACTCAAAGTGTCTGGAAGTAGCCATGGTTAGCTCGATGATTCCCACTCAAAGTGTCTGGAGGATAGCCATGGTTAGCTCGATGATTCCCACTCACCACTCAAAGTGTCTGGAAGTAGCCATGGTTAGCTCGATGATTCCCACTCAAAGTGTCTGGAAGTAGCCATGGTTAGCTCGATGATTCCCACTCAAAGTGTCTGGAGGATAACCATGGTTAGCTCGATGATTCCCACTCAAAGTGTCTGGAGGATAGCCAATGGTTAGCTCAATGATTCCCACTCAAAGTGTCTGGAGGATAGCCAATGGTTAGCTCGACGATTCCCACTCAAAGTGTCTGGAGGATAGCCAATCGTTAGCTCAATGATTCCCACTCAAAGTGTCTGGAGGATAGCCAATGGTTAGCTCAATGATTCCCACTCAAAGTGTCTGGAGGATAGCCAATGGTTAGCTCGACGATTCCCACTCAAAGTGTCTGGAAGTATAGCTTCATGACTTCTGCTGCTGTTTGCCAGTCATGGGTTGTGTGATGTCTTGGTGTCAGACAATGGAGCTGCCAACCAGCAAACCTTTAAAGAGTTTCAGAAAGGCTGTTCTGTCATCATTTTTGAAACATCAAAAGAGTGGTTTTGTTCCACCCTGATACAAAAAAATTATCTGAATGTCAGCACACCTGGACAGTTTTAGTGTTATTTGGGGACGCATCTCTTGTCATATCCTACAATGTTCTCACAACCTAAATATTCTGGGAACCTTTAAAGAACAGACAAAATGTATTCTGGGAACATTCGCGTAACATCAGGTGAATGTTTTTTTTTGCAACTTAAAATAAACATTGTATAATCATCCACACAACCGGACAGTTTTTTTTGTGTTTTGGGAAATATATGTTTTGTGTGGTCCCTACAATGCTACCACCAGACTGTTCCAAGAAACTAATGAAACATTCTGGGTATCTTTAAAGAACAGATTAAATGTGTTCTAGTAACAGTCTTGCAACATAAAGCAAATGTTCCTCATACTGACAATCACACAGGGGGGAGGAGAGGGAGAGAAAGAGAGAGAGCGATCAAGAGATATACAGAGAGGGAGAGGTGTAGACGGGGAGAGAGGGAGAGATGAGAGAGACAGAGAGACAAAGAGAGGGAGAGACGCAGAGATAGAGAGATGGGAGAGACGGAGAAAGGGAGAGAGAGAGAGAGAAGTAGAGACAGAGAGATGGAGAGACAGTGAGACAGTGAGACAGTGAGACGGAGAGATGTAGAGACAGAGAGACGGAGAGATGTAGAGACAGAAAGATGGAGAAACAGAGAGATGGAGATACGGAGAAAGGGAGAGGGAGAATGAGCCCAGCCCAGGAGGTAAACTAATCACTGAGCACACAATGCAATTTTCTGGCTGTGCCTCCGCTCTACCGTACTCCCTCCATCCATCGTCTCCTCCTCCCTCTCTCTCTCTCTCTCTCTCCTCTGTCGTCTCCTCCTCCCTCTCTCCCTCCATCGTATTCTCCTCCCTCTCTCTCCTCCATCGTCTCCTCCTCCCTCTCTCTCCCTCCATCGTCTCCTTCTCTCTCCCTCCATCATCTCCTCCTCCCTCTCTCTCTCTCTCTCTCCTCTGTCGTCT
>CM059796.1:37192500-37205000 GCA_030435695.1 Brachymystax lenok tsinlingensis
TACACCACACCTACTGCACTACACCACACTACACCACACCACACTACACCACTGCACACCCTACACCAACTACACTGCACCACACCACACCACACTACACTACACCACACCACACTACACTGCTACACCACACTACACACTACACCACCACACTACACTACACCACACTACACTACACCACTCACACACACACCTCACTACACTACACTGCACCACACTACACTCACACTACACCACACCACACTACACTACACCACACTACACTACACCACACTACACTACACTACACTCACACTACACTACACTACACCACCACACTACACCACACTACACCACACCACACTACACTACACTACACCACACCACTGCTCACCACACTACACCTGCACTACACTCACTCACACTACACCACACTACACTACACTACACTACACCACACCACTACACCTCTGCTCTACACTACACCCACCACTACACCACACTACACTGCACACTACACTACACCACACCACACTACACTACACTACACCACACTACACTACACCACACTACACTACACTCACACTACACCACACCACACCACACCACTACACTCACCACTACACTACACTCACACTACACCACACACACTACACTACACCACACTACTACACCACACTACACTACACTACACACACACTACACTACACCACACCACACTACACTACACCACACTACACTCACACTCCACCACACTACACTACACTACACCACACTACACCACACCACACTACACTACACTACACTACACTACACCCTACACCACACTACACTCACACTACACTACACCACACTACACCACCACACTACACTACACTACACCACACACTACCACACCACACCACACTACACCTCTGCCACACCACACACACTACACTCACACTACACCACACTACACTACACTACACCACACTACACTACACACTACCCACTACACTACACCACACTACACTACACACCACACTACACCACACCACACTACACTGCCACACTACACTACACCTACACTACACCACACCTACACCACACCACACTCTGCTACACTACACCACACTACACCTACACTACACTACACTACCACTACACTACACCACACTACACTGCTCACACCACACTACACTACACCACTACACCACACTACACACTACACCACACTACTGCTACACTCACACCACACTACACCACACTACACTCTGCACACTACACTACACTACACTACACTCACACCTACACTACACCACACTACACCACACCACACCTACACTACACTACACCACACCACACCACACTACACTACACCACACTACACCTCCCACTACACTACACCACACTACACTACACTCCACACTACACCACACTCTACACCACCACACTACACTACACTACACCACACTACACCACACCACACTACACCACTCTGCACTACACTACACCACACTACACCACACTACACTACACCACACCTACACCACACTACACTACACTACACCACACTACACTACACTCTTGCTACACACACTACACTACACTACACCACACTACACTACACTACCACACTACACCTACACTACACCTACTACACCACACTACACTACAGCACTACACCTACACTACACTACCACACTACACCACACCACACTACACCACACTACACTACACTCACTACACTACACTACACCACACTACACTACACCACACTACTACACACCACTACACCCACACTACACTACACTACACTACACTACACTACACCACACTACACCACACTACACTACACTACACCACACTACACCACACCACACTACACCACACTACACCACACTACACTCACACCTACACCACACTACACTCACACCTACACTACACTACACTACACTACACTACACCACACCACTACACTACACTACACCACACACTACACTACACTCACACCACACTACACCACACTACACTACACAGTGCCTACACTACACTACACTACACCTCACTACACCACACCACACTACACCACACTACACACTACACCACACTACACTCACACACCTACACTACACTACACCACACACTACACTACACTACACTACACCACACTACACTACACCACACCACACCACACTACACTACACCACTACACACTACACCACACTACACTACACCACCACACTACACCACACACTACTCCACACCACACTACACTACACCACACTACACCACACTACACTACACCACACTACACTACACTACACCACACTACACCACACCACTACACCACACTACACCACACTACACCACACTACACTACACCACACTCACTACACTACACCACCACTACACTCACACACTACACCTACACTACACTACACCACACTACACCACACACTACACTACACCACACTACACACTCTGCTACACCACACTACACTACACCTACACTACACTACACCACACTACACTACACCACTACTCTACACCACACTACACTGCACTACACTCTCACACCACTACACCACACTACACCACACCACTACACTACACCACACTACACTACACCACACTCTACACTACTACACCACACTACACTACACTACACTACACTACACCACACTACACTACACCACACTACACTACACTACACTACACTCACACTACACACTACACTACACACTACACCACACCACACTACACTACACCACACTACACCACACTACACTACACTACACCACACCTACACTACACCACACTACACTGCACTACACTCCCACTACACCACACCACACCACTACACCACACTACACCCACTACACCCACACTACACTACACTACACTACACCACACACTACACCACACTACACTACACTACACCACACCACCACTACACCACACTACACCACACTACACTACACCACACCACACCACACTACACACACCACAGCACACTACACTCACACCACACTACACACTACACTACACCACACCACACTACACTACACTACACTACACACTACACTAAACCACACTACACTACACTCTGCACTACACCACACTACACCACACTACACTACACTACACTACACCACACCACACTACACTACACTACACTACACCACACTTACACTACACTACACTACACCACACCACTACACTACACCACACTACACTACACTCTGCCACACTACACTCACACTACACTACACCACACCACACTCACACCACACTACACTACACAACCACCACACTACACCACACTACACTACACTACACCACACTACACTGACTCACACCACACTACACCACTACACCACACTACACCACACCACACTGCTACACCACACCACACTACCCACTACACTACACTCACACTACACTACACCACACTACACTCTCACCACACTACACTACACCACACCACTCACACTGCACTACTCACTACACTACACTACACCACACTACACACCACACTACACTACACTACACCACACTACACTACACCACACTACACTACACTACACTCACACTACACCACACTACTGCCACACTACACTACACTACACCTCACCACACCACACTCACACTACACTACACCACACCACACTACACTACACTACACCACACTACACTACACGCACACTACACCACACTACCACACTACACCACACTACACTACACTGCACACTACACCACCACACTACACTACACACTACACTACTGCACTGCTCACTACACTACACCACACCACCACTACACCACACTACACTACACTACACTACACTACACTACACCTCACCACACTACACACTACACTACACTACACCTACACCTACACCACACTACACTACACTACACCACACTACACTCTCACACTACACCACACTACACTACACACTACACCACTACACTACACCACACTACACCACACTACACTACACCACACCACACTACACCACACCTACACTACACCACACTACACTCACACTACACTACACTACACTACACCACACCACACTACACCACACTACACTACACACACACTACACTACACCACACTACACTACACCACACCACTACACCACACTACACTACACCACACTACACTACACTACACCACACTACACTACACTACACCACACTACACTACACCACACCACACTACACACACTACACTACACTACACCACACTACACTACACCACACTACACTACACTACACACTACACTACACTACACTACACTGCACTACACACTCACACTCCTACACTACACCACACCACACTACACTCACACTACACTACACTACACTACACTACACCACACTACACTACACTACACTACACCACACTACACTACACTACACTACACCACACCACACTACACCACACTACACACTACACTACACCACACTACACCACACTACACTACACCACACTACACTACACTCACACTACACCACACCACACTACACCACACACTACACCACACTACACTACACCTACACTACACCACACCACACTCACACACCACACTACACTACACTACACCACACTACACTACACTTTACACCACACTACACTACACACTACACTACACACTACACCACACACTACACTACACCACACTACACACTACACCACACTACACTACACTACACTACACTACACTACACCACACTACACCACACTACACTACACTACACTACACCACACCACACTACACTACACTACACTACACTACACCACACTACACTACACTACACTACACCACACTACACTACACTACACTGCACTACACCTCACTACACCACACACTACACTACACCACACTACACCACACTACACTACACTACACTACACTACACTACACCACACTACACTACACTACACCACACTACACTCCACACTACACCACACTCACACTACACTCACCACACTACACCACACTACACTACACTACACTACACCACTCTACACTACACCACACTACACTACACTACACTACACTACACCACACTACACACTCACACCACACCACTACACCACACTACACTACACCACTACTACACACTACACTACACCACACTACACCACACTACACTACACCACACTACACCACACTACACTACTACACTACACTCATACACTACACTACACCACACCACACCTACACCACTACACTACACCACACTACACTACACTACACTACACTACACCACACTACACTACACTACACTACACTCACACTACACTACACACTACACCACACTACACTACTCCTCTACACTACACTGTCCTACACTACACTACACTACACCACACTACACTACACCACACACTACACTACACTACACTGTCCTACACTACACTACACTACACTACACTACACTACACTACACTACACTACACCACACTACACTACACTACACCACACCACACTACACTACACCACACTACACTACACTACACCACACCACACCACACCACACTACACTACACTACACTACACTACACTACACCACACTACACCACACTACACCACACCACACTATACTACTCTACTCTACACTACACTGTCCTACACTACACTACACCTCACTACACTACACCACACTACACTACACCACACTATACTACTCTACTCTACACTACACTACACTACACTGTCCAACACTACACTACACTGTCCTACACTACACTACACTGTCCTACACTACACTACACTACTACTGTACACTACACTACACTACACTACACAACACTGTCCTAAACTACACTACACTGCACCACACTAAAGGTCCTACACTACACTACACTGTCATACACTACACTGCACTACACTGTCATACACTACACTACACTACACTGTCCTACACTACATTACATTTTACTGTCCTACACTACATTACACTGTCCTAAGCTGTCCTACACTACATTACGCTATCCTACACTACACTGTCCTACACTACATTACACTGTCCTACTCTACTCTACACTACACTGTCCTACGCTACACTACACTGTTATACTCTGTCCTACACTACACTGTCCTACACTCTGCTACACTGTCCTACACTACACCACACGACTCGACTCTACTCTACTCTACACTGTCCTACACTACTCTACTCTACTCTACACTGTCCTAATCTACTCTACACTGTCCTACTCTACTCTACTCTACACTGCCCTAATCTACTCTACACTGTCCTACACTACTCTACTTTACACTGTCCTACTCTACTCTACACTGTCCTACTCTACTCTACTCTACACTGCCCTAATCTACTCTACACTGTCCTACTCTACTCTACACTGTCCTAATCTACTCTACACTGTCCTACTCTACTCTACACTGTCCTAATCTACTCTACACTGTCCTACTCTACTCTACACTGTCCTAATCTACTCTACTCTACACTGTCCTACTCTACTCTACACTACTCTACTCTACTCTACACTGTCCTAATCTACTCTACACTACTCTACTCTACTCTACACTGTCCTAATATACTCTACACTGTCCTAATCTACTCTACACTGTCCTACTCTACTCTACACTACTCTACTCTACTCTACACTGTCCTAATCTACTCTACACTGTCCTACTCTACTCTACACTACTCTACTCTACTCTACACTGTCCTACTCTACTCTACACTACTCTACTCTACTCTACACTGTCCTAATCTACTCTACACTGTCCTACTCCTACACTCACTCTCTCTCACACTACACTACTCTACTCTCTACACTGTCTACACTGTCCTAATACTCTACACTGTCCTACACTACTCTACACACTACACCTACACTACTCTACACTCCACTACACTGTAACTACTCTACAACTCTACACTGTCCCACACTACTCTCTACACCTCCCACACTACACTCTACACTGTCCTACACTTCTCTCTACACTGTTCTCTACTACTCTACACTGTCCCTACTCTACTCACTGTCTACTCTACTCTACACTGTCCCACACCCACTTACACTGTCCTACACTGTCCTCTACACTCTCACTCTCTGTCCTACACTATACACTCTCCACTACACTCTCCTACACTCTACACTGTCCCACTCTACTACTCTACACTACTCTACTCTCTACTCTACACTGTCCTAATCTACTCTACACTCACTACTCTACTCTACACTGTCCCACCTACTCTACACTGTCCTAATCTACTCTACACTGTCCTACTCTACTCTACACTGTCCTACTCTACTCTACACTGTCCCACTCTACTCTACACTGTCCCACTCTACTCTACACTGTCCTAATCTACTCTACACTGTCCTACTCTACTCTACACTGCCCTACTCTACTCTACACTGTCCTACTCTACTCTACACTGTCCTACTCTACTCTACACTGTCCTACACTACTCTACACTGTCCTACTCTACTCTACACTGTCCTAATCTACTCTACACTGTCCTACTCTACTCTACACTGTCCTACTCTACTCTACACTGTCCTAATCTACTCTACACTGTCCTACTCTACTCTACACTGTCCTAATCTACTCTACACTGTCCTAATCTACTCTACACTGTCCTACTCTACTCTACACTACTGCCCTACTCTACTCTACACTGTCCTAATCTACTCTCTACACTGTCCTACTCTACTCTACACTGTCCTACTCTACTCTACACTGTCCTACTCTACTCTACACTGTCCCTACTCTACTCTACACTGTCCTACTCTACTCTACACTGTCCTACTCTACTCTACACTGTCCTAATCTACTCTACACTGTCCTACTCTACTCTACACTGTCCTACTCTACTCTACACTGTCCTAATCTACTCTACACTGTCCTACTCTACTCTACACTGTCCTACTCTACTCTACACTGTCCTAATCTACTCTACACTGTCCTACTCTACTCTACACTACTCTACTCTACTCTACACTGTCCTACACTACTCTACTTTACTCAACTCTACTCTACACTGTCCTAATCTACTCTACACTGTCCTACTCTACTCTACACTGTCCTAATCTACTCTACACTGTCCCACTCTACTCTACACTGTCCCTACTCTACTCTACACTGTCCCTACTCTACTCTACACTGTCCCATCTACTCTACACTGTCCTAACTCTACACTGTCCTACTACTCTACACTGTCCTAATCTACTCTACACTGTCCTACTCTACTCTACACTGTCCTACTCTACTCTACACTGTCCTACTCTACTCTACACTGTCCTACTCTACTCTACACTGTCCTACTCTACTCTACACTGTCCTAATCTACTCTACACTGTCCTACTCTACTCTACTCTACTCTCTACTCTACACTGTCCTACACTACTCTACACTGTCCTAATCTACTCTACACTGTCCTAATCTACTCTACACTGTCCTACTCTACTCTACTCTACACTCTACTCTACTCTCTACACTGTCCTACTCTCTCTACTCTACACTGTCCTACTCTACTCTACACTGTCCTACTCTACTCTACACTGTCCTAATCTACTCTACACTGTCCTACTCTACTCTACACTACTCTACTCTACTCTACACTGTCCTACACTACTCTACACTGTCCTACTCTACTCTACACTGTCCTAATCTACTCTACACTGTCCCTACTCTACTCTACACTGTCCTACTCTACTCTACACTGTCCTAATCTACTCTACACTGTCCTACTCTACTCTACTCTACACTGTCCTACTCTACTCTACACTGTCCTACTCTACTCTACACTGTCCTACTCTACTCTACACTGTCCTAATCTACTCTACACTGTCCCACTCTACTCTACACTGTCCTACTCTACTCTACACTGTCCCACTCTACTCTACACTGTCCTAATCTACTCTACACTGTCCCACTCTACTCTACACTGTCCTAATCTACTCTACACTGTCCTACTACTCTACTCTACTCTACTCTACACTGTCCTAATCTACTCTACACTGTCCTACTCTCTACTCTACACTGTCCTAATCTACTCTACACTGTCCTACTCTACTCTACACTGTCCTACTCTACTCTACACTGTCCTACTCTACTCTACACTGTCCTAATCTACTCTACACTGTCCTACTCTACTCTACACTGTCCTAATCTACTCTACACTGTCCTACTCTACTCTACACTGTCCTAATCTACTCTACACTGTCCTACTCTACTCTACACTGTCCTAATCTACTCTACACTACACTGTCCTACTCTACTCTACTCTACACTGTCCTAATCTACTCTACACTGTCCTACTCTACTCTACTCTGTCCTAATCTACTCTACACTGTCCTACTCTACTCTACACTGTCCTAATCTACTCTACACTGTCCTACTCTACTCTACACTGTCCTACTCTACTCTACACTGTCCTACTCTACTCTACACTGTCCTAATCTACTCTACACTGTCCTACACTACTCTACTTTACTCAACTCTACTCTACACTGTCCTAATCTACTCTACACTGTCCTACTCTACTCTACACTGTCCTAATCTACTCTACACTGTCCTACTCTACTCTACACTGTCCTACTCTACTCTACACTGTCCTACTCTACTCTACACTGTCCTACTACTCTACTCTACACTGTCCTACTCTACTCTACACTGTCCTAATCTACTCTACACTGTCCTACTCTACTCTACTCTACTCTACTCTACACTGTCCTACTCTACTGTCTACTCTCTACACTGTCCTAATCTTACTCTACACTGTCCTACTCTACACTGTCCTACTCTACTCTACACTGTCCTAATCTACTCTACACTGTCCTACTCTACTCTACACTGTCCTAATCTACTCTACACTGTCCTACTCTACTCTACACTGTCCTAATCTACTCTACTCTACACTGTCCTACTCTACTCTACTCTACACTGTCCTAATCTACTCTACACTGTCCTACTCTACTCTACTCTACACTGTCCTACTCTACTCTACACTGTCCTAATCTACTCTACACTGTCCTACTCTACTCTACACTGTCCTAATCTACTCTACACTGTCCTACTCTACTCTACACTGTCCTACTCAACTCTACACTGTCCTAATCTACTCTACACTGTCCTACTCTACTCTACACTGTCCTAATCTACTCTACACTGTCCTACTCTACTCTACACTGTCCTAATCTACTCTACACTGTCCTACTCTACTCTACTCTACACTGTCCTAATCTACTCTACACTGTCCTACTCTACTCTACTCTACACTGTCCTACTCTACTCTACACTGTCCTAATCTACTCTACACTGTCCTACTCTCACTCTACACTGTCCTAATCTACTCTACACTGTCCTACTCTACTCTACACTGTCCTAATCTACTCTACACTGTCCTACTCTACTCTACACTGTCCTACTCTACTCTACACTGTCCTAATCTACTCTACACTGTCCTACTCTACTCTACACTGTCCTAATCTACTCTACACTGTCCTACTCTACTCTACACTGTCCTAATCTACTCTACACTGTCCCTACTCTACTCTACACTGTCCTAATCTACTCTACACTGTCCTACTCTACTCTACACTGTCCTAATCTACTCTACACTGTCCTACACTACTCTACACTACTCTACTCTACACTGTCCTAATCTACTCTACACTGTCCTACTCTACTCTACACTGTCCTACTCTACTCTACACTGTCCTACTCTACTCTACACTGTCCTACTCTACTCTACACTGTCCTACTCTACTCTACACTGTCCTAATCTACTCTACACTGTCCTACTCTACTCTACACTGTCCTAATCTACTCTACACTGTCCTACTCTCTACTCTACACTGTCCTACTCTACTCTACACTGTCCTACTCTACTCTACACTGTCCCACTCTACTCTACACTGTCCTACTCTACTCTACACTGTCCTAACTCTACTCTACACTGTCCTAATCTACTCTACACTGTCCTACTCTACTCTACACTGTCCTAATCTACTCTACACTGTCCCAATCTACTCTACACTGTCCCACTCTACTCTACACTGTCCTAATCTACTCTACACTGTCCTACTCTACTCTACACTGTCCTATCTACTCTACACTGTCCTAATCTACTCTACACTGTCCTAATCTACTCTCTACACTGTCCTACTCTACTCTACACTGTCCTAATCTACTCTACACTGTCCTAATCTACTCTACACTGTCCTACTCTACTCTACACTGTCCTAATCTACTCTACACTGTCCTACTCTACTCCCACACTGTCCTAATCTACTCTACACTGTCCTACTTACTCTACACTGTCCTACTCTACTCTACACTGTCCTACTCTCACTCTACACTGTCCCAATCTACTCTACACTGTCCTAATCTACTCTACACTGTCCTACTCTACTCTACACTGTCCTACTCTACACTGTCCCACTCTACTCTACACTGTCCTAATCTACTCTACACTGTCCTACTCTCTACTCTACACTGTCCTACTCTACTCTACACTGTCCTACTCTACTCTACTCTACACTGTCCTACTCTACTCTCTACACTGTCCTACTCTACTCTACACTGTCCTATCTACTCTACACTGTCCTACTCTACTCTACACTGTCCTACTCTACTCTACACTGTCCTACTCTCTACTCTACACTGTCCTAATCTACTCTACACTGTCCTACTCTACTCTACACTGTCCTACTACTCTCTACACTGTCCCACTCTACTCTACACTGTCCTACTCTACTCACACTGTCCCAACCTCTACTCTACACTGTCCTACTCTACTCTACACTGTCCTACTCTACTCTACACTGTCCTACTCTACTCTACACTGTCCTACTCTACTCTACACCTGTCCCACACTACTCTACTCTACTCTACACTGTCCTCTACTCTACACTGTCCTACTCTCACTCTACACTGTCCCTACTCTACTCTACACTGTCCTCTCACTCTACACTGTCCTACTCTACTCTACACTGTCCTACTCTCTACTCTACACTGTCCTACTCTCTACTCTACACTGTCCCACTCTACTCTACACTGTCCTACTCTACTCTACACTGTCCCACTCTACACTGTCCTACTCTACTCTACACTGTCCCACTCTACCTCTACACTGTCCCCACTCTACTCTACACTGTCCCTACTCTACACTGTCCTACTCTACTCTACACTGTCCCACTCTACTCTACACTGTCCTACACTACTCTACACTGTCCCACTCTACTCTACACTGTCCCACTCTCACTCTACACTGTCCTACTCTACTCTACACTGTCCTACTCTACTCTACACTGTCCCACTCTCTACTCTACACTGTCCCACTCACTACTCTACACTGTCCTACTCTACTCTACACTGTCCTACCTCTACTCTCTACTCTACTCTACTCTACTCTACTCCGCTCTACTCTACACTGTCCTACTCTACTCTACACTGTCCTAATCTACTCTACACTGTCCTACTCTACTCTACACTCTCCTACTCTACACTGTCCTACTCTACTCTACACTGTCCTACACTACTCTA
>CM059796.1:37212500-37222500 GCA_030435695.1 Brachymystax lenok tsinlingensis
CTTTTTGAAATCTGACAATGCTGTGATATTGCCAAGAAGCAGAGCTTTTGATGAGTATAAAACACTTGTATATTGATGCATGTTTAATAATTCAACTTTTGGATTTTGAATTTGGCGCCTTGCATTTCACCTGGTAGCGCCCCACCACTCCCTAAGAAGATTTATACTTAAACTCTTAAACATCCTCCTTAGCTCTGGCATCTTCCCCAATATTTGGAACCAAGGACTGATCACCCCAATCCACATACAGTGGGGGAAAAAAGTATTTAGCCACCAATTGTGCAAGTTCTCTCACTTAAAAAGATGAGAGAGGCCTGTAATTTTCATCATTCATCATACACTTCAACTATGACAGACAAAATGAGGAAAATAAATCCAGAAAATCACATTGTAGGATTTTTTATGAATTTATTTGCAAATTATGGTGGAAAATAAGTATTTGGTCACATACAAACAAGCAAGATTTCTGGCTCTCACAGACCTGTAACTTCTTCTTTAAGAGGCTCCTCTGTCCTCCACTCATTACCTGTATTAATGGCACCTGTTTGAACTTGTTATCAGTATAAAAGACACCTGTCCACAACCTCAAACAGTCACACTCCAAACTCCACTATGGCCAAGACCAAAGAGCTGTCAAAGGACACCAGAAACAAAATTGTAGACCTGCACCAGGTTGGGAAGACTGAATCTGCAATAGGTAAGCAGCTTGGTTTGAAGAAATCAACTGTGGGAGCAATTATTAGGAAATGGAAGACATACAAGACCACTGATAATCTTCCTCGATCTGGGGCTCCACGCAAGATCTCACCCGTGGGGTCAAAATGATCACAAGAACGTTGAGCAAAAATCCCAGAACCACACGGGGACCTAGTGAATGACCTGCAGAGAGCTGGGACCAAAGTAACAAAGCCTACCATCAGTAACACACTACGCCGCCAGGGACTCAAATCCTGCAGTGCCAGACGTGTCCCCCTGCTTAAGCCAGTACATGTTCAGGCCCGTCTAAAGTTTGCTAGAGAGCATTTGGATGATCCAGATGAGGATTGGGAGAATGTCAGATGAAACCAAAATATAACTTTTTGGTAAAAACTCAACTCGTCGTGTTTGGTGGACAAAGAATGCTGAATTGCATCCAAAGAACACCATACCCACTGTGAAGCATGGGGGTGGAAACATCATGCTTTGGGGCTGTTTTTCTGCAAAGGGACCAGGACGACTGATCCGTGTAAAGGAAAGAATGAATGGGGCCATGTATCGTGAGATTTTGAGTAAAAACCTCCTTCCATCAGCAAGGGCATTGAAGATGAAACGTGGCTGGGTCTTTCAGCATGACAATGATCCCAAACACACCGCCCGGGCAACGAAGGAGTGGCTTCAGTAGAAGCATTTCAAGGTCCTGGAGTGGCCTAGCCAGTCTCCAGATCTCAACCCCATAGAAAATCTTTGAAAGTCTGTGTTGCCCAGCGACAGCCCCAAAACATCACTGCTCTAGAGGAGATCTGCATGGAGGAATGGGCCAAAATACCAGCAACAGTGTGTGAAAGCCTTGTGAAGACTTACAGAAAACGTTTGACCTTTGTCATTGCCAACAAAGGGTATATAACAAAGTATTGAGATAAACTTTTGTTATTGACCAAATACTTATTTTCCACCATAATTTGCAAATAAATTCATAAAAAATCCTACAATGTGATTTTCTGGATTTTTTTTCCTCATTTTGTCTGTCATAGTTGAAGTGTACCTATGATGAAAATTACAGGCCTCTCCCATCTTTTTAAGTGAGAGAACTTGCACAATTGGTGGCTGACTAAATACTTTTTTTCCCCACTGTAAGTGGAGACAAATTTGACCCCAATAACTACCGTGGGATATGCACCAACAGCAACCTTGGGAAAATGCTCTGCATTATCATTAACAGCAGACTCTTACATTTCCTCCAGTGAAACCAATGTACTGAACAAATGTCAAAATGGCTTTTTACAAAATTACCATGCTTTGTTGATTACAAATTGATGGAAAGTAGTGTTGGGGGGAAAACATACTACATTATAAAATCCAAGTGTGTGGTTAAAATTGGCAAATGACACACATTTCTTTCCACAGGGCCATGGGGTGAGACAGGGATGCAGCTTAAGCCCCACCCTCTTCAACATATATATCAACGAATTGGTGAGGGCACTAGAATAGTCTGCAGCAGCCGGCCTCAACCTACGAGAATCTGAAGTCAAATGTCTACTGTTTGCTGATGATCTGGTGCTTCTGTCCCCAACCAAGGAGGGCCTACAGCAGCACCTAGATCTTCTGCACAGATTCTGCCAGATTTGGGCCCAGACAGTAAATCTCAGTAAGAGAAAAATAATGGTGTTCCAAAAAAAGGTCCAGCTGCCAGGACCACAAATACAAATTCCATCTAGACACCGTTGCCCTAGAGCACACAAAAAACTATACATACCTTGGCCTAAACATCAGCACCACAGGTAACTTCCACACAGCTGTGAGCAATCTGAGAGACAAGGCAAGAAGGGCCTTCTATGCCATCAAAAGGAACTTAAAATTAAACATATCAATTAGGATCTGGCTAAAAATACTTGAATCAGTTATAGAACCAATTGCCCTTTATGGTTGTGAGGTCTTGGGTCCACTCACCAACCAAGAATTCACAAAATGGGACAAACACCAAATTGAGACTCTGCATGCAGAATTCTGCAAAAATAAAATCCAAATAATACCCATTCATTTTCAAAATCCAGAAAAGATCCAGTTCAATTCTACAACCACCTATAAGGAAGCGATTCCCAAAACCTCCATAACAAAGCCATATCCTACAGAGAGATGAACCTGGAGAAGAGTCCCCTAAGCAAGCTGGTCCTGGGGCTCTGTTAACTTGTTAGGCAGCGGCAGCTGAGGGGTCGGTTTTGGAGAGTCTGGCGTGCCCAAAGTAAAATGCTTGCCACCCAGGCTCAGAAACTAGGATATGGACATAATTAGTACTATTGGATAGGAAACACTCAGAGGTTTCCAAAAGTGTTTTCATTTTGTCTGTGAGTGTAAGTCATTTGGCAGGCAAAAACCAGAGATTTTTCCATCCGGAAATCTCATTCTTGTGATGATTTATAGCTCACTTTGAAACAGTGCCTATAAAAAACTGTTTATACCAGGACCCTGAATGTAGTACCTACTGCTTCCACTGGATGTCAGCAGTGTATAGGCAAAGTTTAATGGAAATCGGAGCTAATGTGTTCTATTGAGAGAAGTTCTAGCCGAGGGACCTCTTTTTCAGTTGCACGTTTTTGAACGCACATTTTGCTGAGCGGTCCACTTTATTTGACTTATATAACGTTTAGGTGACCATCCAAGTGAAAGATTATCACTTTTATTCATAAAAGATAAGCTAAGGAAGCATTTTAAATCGTTTTTGTTTTGTTGAGGGAAAGTTTATAGGTATAGTTGAACGCTTTCTCGTCACATTGGATTTTCTGAACACAAAGCGCCAACCAAACGGAGATTTAAGGATATAATAAATTACTTTTTCTAACCAAATACCCATGGATTGTCTTCGTTGGACACTTAGGAAGCCCTCTGCAGACGTTCTACAAAAGGTAAGGCACAGGTTTTCCCTGTGAAATGCATTTTCTATCGGCAGAATACCTGACCAGTGTGACTGACCCTAACTTAAAGGAAGCTTTGACTATGTACAGACTCAGTGAGCATAGCCTTGCTATTGAGAAAGGCTGCAGTAGGCAGACCTGGCTCTCAAGAGAAGACAGGCTATGTGCACACTGCCCACAAAACGAGGTGGAAACTGAGCTGCACTTCCTAACCTCCTGCCCAATGTATGACCATATTAGAGACACATATTTCCCTCAGATTACACAGATCGACAAATAATTTGAAAACAAACCCAATTTTGATAAACTCCCATATCTACTGGGTGAAATACCACAGTGTGCCATCAGAGCAGCACGATTTGTGACCTGTTGCCACAAGAGAAGGGCAACCAGTGAAGAACAAACACCATTGTAAATACAACCCATATTTCTGTTTATTTATTTTCCCTTTTGTACTTTAACTATTTGTACATCGTTACAACACTGTATATAGACATAATATGGCATTTGAAATGTCTTTATTCTTTTGGAACATCTGTGAGTGTAATGTTTACTGTTCATTTTTATTGTTTATTTCACTTTTGTTTATTATCTAATTCACTTGCTTTGGCAATATTAACATATATTTCCCATGCCAATAAAGTGCTTGATATATGGGGTGTGCCCAGAAGTCCTGAAAGAGTCTACGGTTAAAAAAATCTTCATTCACTGGTCCTAATAGTCGTCCTATAATCTTGCTGCCTGTGTTAAGTGAAAATGTATCTGTACAAATCAAGGATTATTTCTCATGTAATGGTCTGATATTGGGTTTCCAGCATGCATATTAAGAAGGGCATTCTATGAGTATGGCCTTAGCACGAATGACAGATGATTGGTTAAAGAGTTTGGATGACAGGAAGTTAGTTGGTGCAGTGTTGCTAGATTTCAGTGCTGCTTTTGATGTCATAGATCATGAACTGTTACTAGGAAAACTCAAATGTTATGTTTTATAAGTCTGCATCTCTATCCTGGATGAAAAGATATCTATCCAGGAGAAGGCAAAAAAGTGTTCCATTTAATGGTAGCTTTTCAAACAATAAAGATATACATGGTGGTGTTCCTCAAGGAAGCTGCCTAGGCCCACTGCTCTACTCTATCTTTACTAATGATTTACCTTCAGTAATGAACAAAGCAAGAGTGGTCATGTATGCTGATGACTCTACAATGTTTAGCGCAGCATCAGAATGTAATGAGCTAACAGATGTACTGAGCAGTGAACTAAGAATGGTGTCTGAGTGGGTTGATATGAACAAATTGGTGTTGAAAATAAAAAATAAATAAAAAGAACATCTATATGACTGGACAGGAAATAGAGAGAACATCTAATGTGAAAAGACCATATGACTGGACAGGAAATAGAGAGAACATCTAATGCGATAGACCATATGACTGGACAGGAAATAGAAAGAACATCTAATGCGATAGACCATATGACTGGACAGGAAATAGAGAGAACATCTAATGCGATAGACCAAATGACTGGACAGGAAATAGAAAGAACATCTAATGTGAAAGACCATGTGACTGGACAGGAAATAGAAAGCATCAACTGAATGTTAAATGTGTTTCCTGTCAGGTATTTTAATTGTCTGTATTGTCTACTTGTTGAGTGTTTGTGAAGTCTTGATTTGTGGTTGTTTGTGATGTCTTGTAAATTGGTGTTGGACCCAAGGAAGATTAAATCAAATCAAATCAACGTTTATTTGTCACGTGCGTCGAACACAACAGGTGTAGACCCTTCAGTGAAATGCTTACTTACAGGCTCTAACCAACAGTGCAAATAAAAGGTATTAGGTGAACAACAGGTAAGTAAAGAAATAAAACAACAGTAAAAAAAGATAGTGAAAAATAACAGTAGCGAGGCTATATACAGTAGAGGGGCTATATACAGTAGAGGGGCTATATACAGTAGAGAGACTATATACAGTAGAGAGGCTATATACAGTAGAGAGGCTATATACAGTAGAGAGGCTATATACAATAGAGGGGCTATATACAGTAGAGAGACTATATACAGTAGACAGGCTATATACAGTAGAGGGGCTATATACAGTAGAGGGGCTATATACAGTAGAGGGGCTATATACAGTAGAGAGGCTATATACAGTA
Source organism: Brachymystax lenok tsinlingensis (assembly GCA_030435695.1). NCBI lineage: Eukaryota > Metazoa > Chordata > Actinopteri > Salmoniformes > Salmonidae > Brachymystax > Brachymystax lenok. The sequence continues at coordinate 37,218,257 of CM059796.1, forward strand.
GAGGGGCTATATACAGTAGAGAGGCTATATACAGTAGAGGGGCTATATACAGTAGAGGGGCTATATACAGTAGAGAGGCTATATACAGTAGAGGGGCTATATACAGTAGAGGGGCTATATACAGTAGAGAGGCTATATACAGTAGACAGGCTATATACAGTAGAGGGGCTATATACAGTAGAGAGGCTATATACAGTAGAGGGGCTATATACAGTAGAGGGGCTATATACAGTAGAGGGGCTATATACAGTAGAGAGACTATATACAGTAGAGAGGCTATATACAGTAGAGGGGCTATATACAGTAGAGGGGCTATATACAGTAGAGAGACTATATACAGTAGACAGGCTATATACAGTAGAGGGGCTATATACAGTAGAGAGGCTATATACAGTAGAGAGGCTATATACAGTAGAGGGGCTATATACAGTAGAGAGACTATATACAGTAGACAGGCTATATACAGTAGAGGGGCTATATACAGTAGAGGGGCTATATACAGTAGAGAGGCTATATACAGTAGAGAGGCTATATACAGTAGAGGGGCTATATACAGTAGCGAGGCTATATACAGTAGAGGGCTATATACAGTAGAGGGCTATATACAGTAGAGAGGCTATATACAGTAGAGGGCTATATACAGTAGAGGGGCTATATACAGTAGAGGGCTATATACAGTAGAGAGACTATATACAGTAGAGAGGCTATATACAGTAGAGGGGCTATATACAGTAGAGGGGCTATATACAGTAGAGGGCTATATACAGTAGAGAGGCTATATACAGTAGAGGGGCTATATACAGTAGAGGGGCTATATACAGTAGAGAGGCTATATACAGTAGACAGGCTATATACAGTAGAGGGGCTATATACAGTAGAGAGGCTATATACAGTAGAGGGCTATATACAGTAGAGGGCTATATACAGTAGAGGGCTATATACAGTAGAGAGACTATATACAGTAGAGAGGCTATATACAGTAGAGGGGCTATATACAGTAGAGGGGCTATATACAGTAGAGAGACTATATACAGTAGACAGGCTATATACAGTAGAGGGGCTATATACAGTAGAGAGGCTATATACAGTAGAGAGGCTATATACAGTAGAGGGGCTATATACAGTAGAGAGACTATATACAGTAGACAGGCTATATACAGTAGAGGGGCTATATACAGTAGAGGGGCTATATACAGTAGAGAGGCTATATACAGTAGAGAGGCTATATACAGTAGAGGGGCTATATACAGTAGCGAGGCTATATACAGTAGAGGGCTATATACAGTAGAGGGGCTATATACAGTAGAGAGGCTATATACAGTAGAGGGCTATATACAGTAGAGGGCTATATACAGTAGAGGGCTATATACAGTAGAGAGACTATATACAGTAGAGAGGCTATATACAGTAGAGGGGCTATATACAGTAGAGGGGCTATATACAGTAGAGCGACTATATACAGTAGACAGGCTATATACAGTAGAGGGGCTATATACAGTAGAGGGGCTATATACAGTAGAGAGGCTATATACAGTAGAGGGGCTATATACAGTAGAGGGGCTATATACAGTAGAGGGGCTATATACAGTAGAGAGACTATATACAGTAGACAGGCTATATACAGTAGAGGGGCTATATACAGTAGAGAGGCTATATACAGTAGAGAGGCTATATACAGTAGAGGGGCTATATACAGTAGAGAGACTATATACAGTAGACAGGCTATATACAGTAGAGGGGCTATATACAGTAGAGGGGCTATATACAGTAGAGAGGCTATATACAGTAGAGGGGCTATATACAGTAGAGAGGCTATATACAGTAGCGAGGCTATATACAGTAGAGAGGCTATATACAGTAGAGAGGCTATATACAGTAGCGAGGCTATATACAGTAGAGAGGCTATATACAGTAGCTAGCGTTACGGCACTAGCAAATGAGGATCCTAACAAAAATTACAAAATTACAAAGCTCTTAAATTTAAATAGATTAGAAAATTGTTTTTTGGCACCATTTAGTCCACATGGTTGGTACACAATAGAGTAGAGTGTGTATTGAGGTATAGTGCCGTTCTGTTCTGTTACGTAGAGGGGAGTACTATGGTCAGACAGGTCACTAGAAATAGATGCTCACCCCAAAGATTTAGAAGGACCAGCACTGTGACTGAACAGAGCCAGTGCACACTGCTTAGACCGCTGCACCACAGCAGTTGAAAGCCGCGAGAAAAACTTCATGGTAATAGCGCATCGTTCTTTTTTATTATTTTGATTGAAGCCTTTCCCAAACCACAGCCCTAACCGCTCGGAATGAATACCTACACTAAACCCTTTGTGTTGTTTCTGTTTTAACCAGACATTCATTCATTCATTCATCTCTCTCTCTCTCTCTCTCTCTCTCTCTCTCTCTCTCTCTCTCTCTCTCTCTCTCTCTCTCTCTTTCTCATATTCCAGGAAAACTAGGTCAGCGTTGGCATCAGGCTACCAACCCTCAATACACCCTTCTAAATAGGCTGGTTTCAACATTCAGTCACTACAACACGACACACTAAGAAACACCACGACACACCACAACACGACACACCACAACACGACACACCACAACACACCCCGATACTCTACCTCAACACGACACACCACAACACACCCCGACACCCTACCACAACACCACAACACGACACACCTCGACACCACAACACCACAACACGACACACCTCGACACCCTACCACAACACCACACCACAACACACCAACCAGCGCTGGATCACAATGCAGAGAAAAGAGACGCCCTACTCCCCCTCCTATCTCCTCCTCTTTCCTCCTCTCTCCTCCTCTCTCCCCTCCTCTTTCCTCCTATCTCCACCTCTCTCCTCCTCTCTACCCTCCTCTTTCCTCCTATCTCCTCCTCTTTCCTCCTATCTCCACCTCTCTCCTCCTCCTATCTCCTCCTCTTTCCTCCTATCTCCTCCTCTTTCCTCCTATCTCCACCTCTCTCCTCCTCCTATCTCCTCCTCTTTCCTCCTATCTCCTCCTCTTTCCTCCTCTCTCCTCCTCTCTCTCCTCCCCTTTCCTCCTATCTCCTCCTCTTTCCTCCTATCTCCTCCTCTTTCCTCCTATCTCCTCCTCTTTCCTCCTATCTCCACCTCTCTCCTCCTCCTCTCTCCTCCTCTTTCCTCCTCTCTCCTCCTCTCTCTCCTCCCCTTTCCTCCTATCTCCACCTCTTTCCTCCTATCTCCACCTCTCTCCTCCTCTCTCTCCTCCTCTTTCCTCCTATCTCCACCTCTTTCCTCCTATCTCCACCTCTCTCCTCCTCTTTCCTCCTATCTCCACCTCTCTCCTCCTCTCTCTCCTCCCCTTTCCTCCTATCTCCACCTCTTTCCTCCTATCTCCACCTCTCTCCTCCTCTCTCTCCTCCTCTTTCCTCCTATCTCCACCTCTTTCCTCCTATCTCCACCTATCTCCACCTCTTTCCTCCTATCTCCTCCTCTCTCCTCCTCTCTCTCCTCCTCTTTCCTCCTATCTCCTCCTCTTTCCTCCTATCTCCACCTCTCTCCTCCTCTCTCCTCCTATCTCCTCCTCTCTCCTCCTCTTTCCTCCTTTCTCCTCCCCTTCTTTCTCTACTGTGTCACGACAAAGAATCAAATAAGGAGAAAATCAACACGTATGTCTGGGGACGCGGAGAAACCAGAGAAGAAGAATTGTTTTGATTTCACCGCCTCCCCACCACCACCACCACCCTCCACCCACCCCCACCCATCTCCTCTCTGCGCCAAAAAGATTCCCTCTCTAACAGTAGTTTGTTCCTGCCGTCTCTCTCTTTCTCTCTGATGAATGTTAAGCTTTTTTTTTCACCCCCCAAAAAACGGCCTTTCTGATTAGACGTTGAGGTAATCTTTACCGTGTTCCATATAAAACCTCTTGCTGAAAAGAAATCCATTTAGACTGAATGTGAGGAGAAAAAGAGGAAGTCATCAATTTATCCCTGGAGATGAGGAGGAACGCGGCAGCTATAAAAAGAGGGAAGCAACCTGAGAAACAGACTTGTTTTCACTGTCAGCAGTTAGCTTAGCATGTTGCTAATTATTGGTTAGACGCTGTATACATCCTGTGTGTGTGTGTGTCTTTGTGCATGGGTGTGTTGTGCGTGTGTGTGTGCGTGTGTGAGTGTGCCCTGCCTGAGAGCTGCTTTCCCTGGACACGCACACGCGCGCACACACACACACACATGCAAACATGCACACACTCACA
>CM059796.1:37225000-37477500 GCA_030435695.1 Brachymystax lenok tsinlingensis
ACCAGCCCTGGATCCATTATAACCAGCCCTGGATCCATTATAACCAGCCCTGGATCCATTATAACCAGCCCTGGATCCATTATAACCAGCCCTGGATCCATTATAACCAGCCCTGGATCCATTATAACCAGCCCTGGATACATTATAACCAGCCCTGGATCCATTATAACCAGCCATGGATCCATTATAACCAGTCCTGGATCCATTATAACCAGCCCTGGATCCATTATAACCAGCCCTGGATCCATTATAACCAGCCCTGGATCCATTATAACCAGCCCTGGATCCATTATAACCAGCCCTGGATCCATTATAACCAGCCCTGGATCCGTTATAACCAGCCCTGGATCCATTATAACCAGCCCTGGATCCATTATAACCAGCCCTGGATCGCTTATAACCAGTCCTGGATCCATTACAACCAGCCATGGATCCATTATAGCCAGCCCTCTCCCTCTCTCTCTCTCTCTCTCTCTCTCCTCTCTCCCTCTCTCTCCCTCTCTCTCTCTCATCAATGTTAAGTTTTCGGATTAAGCATCCCAGTAATCTTGGCGTGTTCCATATAAAACCTCTGCTGAACAAATCCATTTAGACTTAAGAACGAAGTTAAAAACTTCTTCAGGATTGTTGGGTCCCCCACGGGATGGTTGAGCTAACGTAGGCTAATGAGATTAGCATGAGGTTGTAAGTAACAAGAACATTTCCCAGGACATAGACATGTCTGATATTGGCAGAAAGCTTAAATTCTTGTTAATCTAACTACACTGTCCAATTTACAGTAGCTAGTAGTGCACAGTTATGAACTTGAAAAGTAATTTAATAAACAAATTAGGCACATTTGGGCAGTCTTGATAAAGACGTTTGAACAGAAATGCAATGGTTCATTGGATCAGTCAACAACTTTGCAGATACACTGCTGCCATCTAGTGGACAACATCTAAATTGCACCTGGGCTGGAATAATACATTATGGTCTTTCTCTTGCATTTTAAAGATGATGGTGGTAAAAAAATTTAACATTCGTTTTTTTCTTTGTATTTTCTTTTATCAGATCTAATGTTTTATAATCACCTACATTCATTTAACAATTCCACAAACGTCAAAGTCTTTTCTTTCAAATGGTACCAAGAATATGCATATCCTTGCTTCAGGGCCTGAGATAAAGGCAGTTAGATTTGGGTTTGTCATTTTAGGCAAAAAAATAAATAAAAAAGGGGCGTTTTTTTAGGAACGAACAACAGCTATAGAAAGAAAGAAACGAACTATGTTTTTGCCTTCATCAGTTTGCTTATGATGTTAACAAGGTGCAAATGAACCACATTGTTAATTATCGGTTTGACGCTGAATACATGCTGTGTGGTGTGTGGTGTGTGTGTGCGTGTGTGTTTGTGTTTGTGAGAACTAAAGGGCTGTTCAATTATTTACAGGGAGCGATTCTCTGTTTGCCAAACTGACATTTCAGGCGTCTGCCATAATTACACTCACACAAGGGTGTGTGTGTGTGTGTGTGTGTGTGTGTGTGTGTGTGTGTGTGTGCGAGTGTGTGTGTGTGTGCCATATTGCTCCCAACACATCATACCGCACATCATCAACACACAAACACACACACAGACACGACTCAAATACACAGGGGCCATATCACAGCCCACTCCAGGACCAGGGGCCGTATCACAGCCCAATCCAGGACCAGGGACCGTATCACAGCCCACTCCAGGACCAGGGACCGTATCACAGCCCACTCCAGGACTAGGGACCGTATCACAGCCCACTCCAGGACCAGGGACCGTATCACAGCCCACTCCAGGACCAGGGACCGTATCACAGCCCACTCCAGGACTAGGGACCGTATCACAGCCCACTCCAGGACCAGGGACCGTATCACAGCCCACTCCAGGACTAGTAACCGTATCACAGCCCACTCCAGGACCAGGGACCATATCACAGCCCACTCCAGGACTAGGGACCGTATAACATTCCACTCCTGGACTAGATACCATATCACAGCCAACTCCAGGACTAGGGACCATATCACAGCCCACTCCAGGACTAGGGAACATATATCACAGCTCACTCCAGGACTAGGGACCATATCACAGCCCACTCCAGGACCAGAGACCGTGTCACAGCCCACTCCAGGACCAGGGACCGTGTCACAGCCCACTCCAGGACTAGGGACCATATCACAGCCCACTCCAGGACTAGGGACCATATCACAGCCCACTCCAGGACTAGAGACCATATCACAGCCCACTCCAGGACCAGGGGCCGTATCTACAAAGCGTCTCAAAGTAGGAGTGCTGATCTAGGATCAGGTCCCCACTGTTTTTTCATTATAAACGGAAAGGCCTAACTGATCCTAGAGGGGGTATTCCTACTCTGAGGCTTTGGTTTTGGTTTGAGACACTGCACAACACAAACAGTACCAGTCAAAAGTTTGGACACACCTACTCATTCAAGGGTTTTTCTTTATTTTTACTATTTTCTACATTGTAGAGATTCTTCAAAGTAGCCACCCGTTGCCTTGTGTTATTTCGTAGTTTTGATGTCTTCACTATTATTCTACAATGTAGAAAATAGTACAAATTAAGAAAAACTCTTGAATGAGTAGGTGTGTCCAAACGTTTGACTGGTACTGTATATATATAATATAATACATCACTTTTTTCGAAAGCAACTGTGTTCACAACAGTCCCTGAAGCTTAGCCACTGTGTTCACAACAGTCCCTGAAGCTTAGCCACTGTGTTCACAACAGTCCCCGAAGCTTAGCCACTGTGTCCACAACAGTCCCCGAAGCTTAGCCACTGTGTTCACAACAGTCCCTGAAGCTTAGCCACTGTGTTCACAACAGTCCCTGAAGCTTAGCCACTGTGTTCACAACAGTCCCTGAAGCTTAGCAACTGTGTTCACAACAGTCCCTGAAGCTTAGCCACTGTGTTCACAACAGTCCCTGAAGCTTAGCAACTGTGTTCACAACAGTCCCCGAAGCTTAGCATTAATCAGGAATCAACTAACTGTATGTTTTTATGATCCGTTTCATATGCTCTTAAATCCTTTATATCTTATATCCTATGTCTCTTATTTCTTATATCCCTTATATCTTATATCTTATATTTCATTTATTATAACTTATATCTTATATTTTACATCTTCTTTCTTATATCAAATATATATTATGTCCCTTATATCTTATATCCCTTATATCTTATATAGTAAAATCCTTATATCTTATATCCCTTATATCTTATATAGTAAAATCCTTATATCTTGTATCTAATATCTAATACCAATTATATTTTATTTCTTATATTTGATATCTCATATCTTCTAACTTATATCTTATATTTTACATCTTAAATCTTATATCCTTTATATCTTATGTCCATTAAATCTTATATCTTATGTCCCTTATATCTTATATCATATATCTTATATCCCTTCTATCTATTATCTTATATCCTTTATATCTTATGTCCCTTATATCTTATCTTCCTTATATCTTATGTCATATCTTATGTCCTTGTATCTTAAATCTTATATCTTATATCCCTTATATCTTAAATCCCTTCAGTCTCATATCTTATGTCTTATGTCTTATATTCCTTCTATCTTATATCTTATATCACTTCTATCTTCTATCTAATATATCTTTGATCCCTTATATCTTATATTCCTTATATCATATATCTTATTTCCCTATATTTTAAATCACTTCTATCTTAAATCATATATCCCTTATATCTTATATCCCTAAAATATCTCATATCTTATATCCCCTATATCTTAAATATTGTATCTTACATCCCTTATGTCTTTTATATCTTATATCTTATATCCCTTATATCTTAAATCCCTTAAATCTTATATTCCTTGTATCTTATATCATATTTCTTATATCCCTTATATCTTATATCCCTTACATCTTATATCTTATTTCTTATATATTTTATGTATTTTATCTCATGTCAATATATCTTATATCTTATATCCTTTATTTCTTACATCCCTTATATCTTAACTCTCATATATTATATCCTTTATTTCTTACATCCCTTATATCTTATATCATATATCTTATATTCCTTGTAAATTATGTCTTATATCTTATGTCTTATATCTTATATCCCTTATATCTTATATCCCTTATATCTGATATCTTGTATTCTGTATTCCTTATAGCTTATGTCTTATATCTTATATCTTATATTCCTTATATCTTATATCATATATTCCTTATATCTTATATCTTATATTCCCTATATCTTATGTCCTTATATCTGATATCTTTTATCCTTTATTCCTTATATCTTATGTCTTATATCTTATATCCCTTATATCTTATATTCCTTATATCTTATATTCCTTATATCTTATATCTTATATTCCTTATATGTTATATCTTATATTTCTTATATTCCTTATTTCTTATATCTTATATTCCTTATATCTTATATTCCTTATATCTTATATCTTATATTCCTTATATCTTATATCTTATATCCCTTATATCTTATATCCCTTATATCTGATATCTTTTATCCTGTATTCCTTATATCTTATGTCTTATATCTTATATTCCTTGTAAATTATGTCTTATTTCTTCTGTCCCTTATAACTTATATCATTTATCTTATATTCCTTATATCTTATGTCTTATATCTTATATCCCTTATGTCTTATATCATATATCTTATATTCCTTGTAAATTATGTCTTATATCTTATGGCTTATATCTTATATCCCTTATATCTTATATAATATATCTTATATTCCTTATATCTTATATCCCTTATATCTTATATTCCTTATTTCTAATATCATATATCTTATATTCCTTGTAAATTATGTCTTATATCTTATGGCTTATATCTTATATCCCTTATATCTTATATAATATATCTTATATTCCTTATATCTTATATCCCTTATATCTTATATCCCTTATATCTTATATCATATATCTTATATTCCTTGTAAATTATGTCTTATTTCTTCTGTCCCTTATAACTTATATCATTTATCTTATATTCCTTATATCTTATGTCTTATATCTTATATCTTATATCCCTTATGTCTTATATCATATATCTTATATTCCTTGTAAATTATGTCTTATATCTTATGGCTTATATCTTATATCCCTTATATCTTATATAATATACCTTATATTCCTTATATCTTATATCCCTTATATCTTATATTCCTTATTTCTTATATCTTATATCCCTTATATCTTATATTCCTTATATCTTATATTCCTTATATCTTATATCTTATATTTCTTATATCTTATATCCCTTATATCTTATATCCCTTATATCTGATATCTTTTATCCTGTATTCCTTATATCTTATGTCTTATATCTTATATCCCGTATATCTTATGTCTTATATCTTATATCCCTTATGTCTTATATCATATATCTTATATTCCTTGTAAATTATGTCTTATATCTTATGGCTTATATCTTATATCCCTTATATCTTATATAATATATCTTATATTCCTTATATCTTATATCCCTTATATCTTATATTCCTTATTTCTAATATCATATATCTTATATTCCTTGTAAATTATGTCTTATATCTTATGGCTTATATCTTATATCCCTTATATCTTATATAATATATCTTATATTCCTTATATCTTATATCCCTTATATCTTATATCCCTTATATCTTATATCATATATCTTATATTCCTTGTAAATTATGTCTTATTTCTTCTGTCCCTTATAACTTATATCATTTATCTTATATTCCTTATATCTTATGTCTTATATCTTATATCTTATATCCCTTATGTCTTATATCATATATCTTATATTCCTTGTAAATTATGTCTTATATCTTATGGCTTATATCTTATATCCCTTATATCTTATATAATATACCTTATATTCCTTATATCTTATATCCCTTATATCTTATATTCCTTATTTCTTATATCTTATATCCCTTATATCTTATATTCCTTATATCTTATATTCCTTATATCTTATATCTTATATTTCTTATATCTTATATCCCTTATATCTTATATCCCTTATATCTGATATCTTTTATCCTGTATTCCTTATATCTTATGTCTTATATCTTATATCCCGTATATCTTATATCCCTTATATCTTATATCCCTTATATCTGATATCTTTTATCCTGTATTCCTTATATCTTATGTCTTATATCTTATATTCTTTATATCTTATATCTTATATTCCTTATATCTTATCTTATTTATTTTATATCTTATATCATTTATCTTATATTCCTTATATCTTATGTCTTATATCTTATATCCCTTATATCTTATATCATATATCTTATATTCTTTGTAAATTATGTCTTATTTCTTCTGTCCCTTATAACTTATATCATTTATCTTATATTCCTTATATCTTATGTCTTATATCTTATATCCCTTATGTCTTATATCATATATCTTATATTCCTTATATCTTATATCTTATATTCCTTATATGTTATATCTTATATTTCTTATATCTTATATTCCTTATTTCTTATATCTTATATCCCTTATATCTTATATCTTATATTCCTTATATCTTATATCTTATATTCCTTATATCTTATATCTTATATCTTATATCCCTTATATCTTATATCATATATCTTATATTCTTTGTAAATTATGTCTTATTTCTTCTGTCCCTAATATCTTATATTCCTTATATCTTATATCCCTAATATCTTATATTCCTTATATCTTATATCTTATATTCCTTATATCTTATATCTTATATTCCTTATATCTTATATCTTATATTCCTTATATCTTATATCTTATATTTCTTATATATTATATCCCTTATATCTTATATCCCTTATATCTGATATCTTTTATCCTGTATTCCTTATATCTTATGTCTTATATCTTATATTCCTTGTAAATCATGTCTTATTTCTTCTGTCCCTTATAACTTAGATCAATTATCTTATATTTCTTATATCTTATGTCTTATATCTTATATCCCTTATGTCTTATATCATATATCTTATATTCCTTGTAAATTATGTCTTATATCTTATGGCTTATATCTTATATCCCTTATATCTTATATAATATATCTTATATTCCTTATATCTTATATCCCTTATATCTTATATTCCTTATTTCTAATATCATATATCTTATATTCCTTGTAAATTATGTCTTATATCTTATGGCTTATATCTTATATCCCTTATATCTTATATAATATATCTTATATTCCTTATATCTTATATCCCTTATATCTTATATCCCTTATATCTTATGTCATATATCTTATATTCCTTGTAAATTATGTCTTATTTCTTCTGTCCCTTATAACTTATATCATTTATCTTATATTCCTTATATCTTATGTCTTATATCTTATATCTTATATCCCTTATGTCTTATATCATATATCTTATATTCCTTGTAAATTATGTCTTATATCTTATGGCTTATATCTTATATCCCTTATATCTTATATAATATACCTTATATTCCTTATATCTTATATCCCTTATATCTTATATTCCTTATTTCTTATATCTTATATCCCTTATATCTTATATTCCTTATATCTTATATTCCTTATATCTTATATCTTATATTTCTTATATCTTATATCCCTTATATCTTATATCCCTTATATCTGATATCTTTTTATCCTGTATTCCTTATATCTTATGTCTTATATCTTATATCCCGTGATATCTTATATCCCTTATATCTTATATCCCTTATATCTGATATCTTTTATCCTGTATTCCTTATATCTTATGTCTTATATCTTATATTCTTTATATCTTATATCTTATATTCCTTATATCTTATCTTATTTATTTTATATCTTATATCATTTATCTTATATTCCTTATATCTTATGTCTTATATCTTATATCCCTTATATCTTATATCATATATCTTATATTCTTTGTAAATTATGTCTTATTTCTTCTGTCCCTTATAACTTATATCATTTATCTTATATTCCTTATATCTTATGTCTTATATCTTATATCCCTTATGTCTTATATCATATAACTTATATTCCTTGTAAATTATGTCTTATATATCTTATGGCTTATATCTTATATCCCTTATATCTTATATAATATATCTTATATTCCTTATATCTTATATCCCTTATATCTTATATCCCTTATATCTTATATATTATATATTATATTCCTTATATCTTATATCCCTTATATCTTATATATTATATCTTATATTCCTTATATCTTATATCCCTCATATCTTATATATTATATATTATATTCCTTATATCTTATATCCCTTATATCTTATATATTATATCTTATATTCCCTATATCTTATGTCCTGTATTCCTTATATCTTATGTCTTAAATCTTATATCCCTTATATCTTATATTCCTTATATCTTATATCTTATGTCTTATATTCCTTGTATCTTATTGTAATGCCAAACCAGCAGAGGGAGCCATCGCCTGAGTACCGACTGTGCTCCCCTCCCTTTGGCTTCCTCTGCATTCATTTCCTGTTTGACTGCTATTTAGCCAGAAACCTTACCTGTGCTCTGTGCGAAGTAAACCCAGTTTACCTGCCTTACCGAGCGGTTTGCCTGTTTGATTACCTTTTTGAGCTGATGTTTTTGCTTGGACCTATTGCCTGCCTACTGACCTATGCCTATTGGATGACCCCTTTGGATGTCGACAGATCTGACTGCTTCCCTGGTTTTGACCCTCTGCCTGCCTTCTCGTATATGTTCCCACAACCTGCCCTGAATAAACTTCCGCACATGGATTCTCACTCTGCCTCAGTGTCCTCGTTACACTTATATATTATATTCCTTATATCTTATGTCCTTATATCTTATATCTTATATTCCTTATATCTTATATTCCTTATTTCTTATATCATATATTCCTTATATCTTATGTCCTTATATCTTATATCTTATATTCCTTATTTCTTATATCATATATTCCTTATATCTTATATCTTATATTCCTTATATCTTATATTCCTTATATCTTATGTCCTTATATCTTATATGTCATTCTCATATCTTATATATCATATCCCTTATATTCCTTTATCTTATATCTTATATCCCTTATACTCCTTTATCTTATATCTTATATCCCTTATATCTTATATTCCTTATATCTTATATTTTATATTTTACATCTTATATCTTATATTCCTTATATCTTATATTTTACATCTTATATCTTATATTAGGAGGGAGGGAGAGATGGAGAGGAGAGAGGGAGGGAGGGATAGGGAGTGATGGAGGGAGGGAGGGATGGAGAGGTGGAGAGGAGCAAGGGAGGGAGGGAGGGAGGGTGGGAAGGAGAGATGTAGAGGAGGGAGGGAATTTAATATTTGAGTGATTCCCTGCATTTGAATTGGAACTGATGCTGAACTCCCTGTGGTAGGTATCTCTGTGGAGCCTATCTACACATCAAGGCCTGAATGACTGAAAGCCAAATCCTCTTCACACTCAAACACACGTACACTCACACAAACACATGCTCTCCCTCTCTCCTACGGTCGTGCTCTGTATGATCATTGGGGTTGTCTAAGCAGCAGGCTCTAAAGGAATTCCTGGCACCTACCCTATGTCATCAACCCTAATGGGAAAATGAGTATTGTTGTCTAGATGATGTTTCTCACTGTGTTCCATGGTAATCTACAGCTTCCATTGGATCAGAGTATAGTGTTTTAAACACCAAGGGCTGGATTCCCGTTTCTTATTCCTATCTTCCCTTTTTAACCCCAGACTACATGACTACACATTTTAACCCCAGACTACATGACTACACATTTTAACCCCAGACTACATGACTACACATTTTAACCCCAGACTACAAGACTACACATTTTAACCCTAGACTACAAGACTACACCTTTTAACCCCAGACTACATGACTACACTTTTAACCCCAGACTACATGACTACACATTTTAACCCCAGACTACACGACTACACATTTTAACCCCAGACTACATGACTACACTTTTAACCCCAGACTAAAAAACTACACTTTTTATCCCCAGACTACACGACTACACATTTTAACCCCAGACTACATGACTACACATTTTAACCCCAGACTACAAGACTACACATTTTAACCCTAGACTACAAGACTACACCTTTTAACCCCAGACTACAAGACTACACTTTTGAACCCAAGACTACAAGACTACATTTTAACCCCAGACTAAAAGACTACACTTTTTAACCCCAAACTACAAGACTACAAATCATAAGTCTCATCACCAACTCAGCATAGCCAATATCTCTCCTTCTCTCCCTCTCTCACTCTTTCTCTCTCTCTCTCCCTCTCTTTCCCCATCTCCCTCTGTTCCGTCTATCCCCTCTCCCTTCCCCTTTCTCCATCTCTCAAATCAAGTCAAAGCTAATTGGCTGCATAACCAGTTCATCAGATGTTATAGCGGGGCAGCGAAATGCTCCACAGTCTGATGGTAATAGAAGCTGTTCAACAGTCTGATGGTATTAGAAGCTGTTCAACAGTCTGATGGTAATAGAAGCTGTTCAACAGTCTGATGGTAATAGAAGCTGTTCAACAGTCTGATGGTAATAGAAGCTGTTCATCAGTCTGATGGTAATAGAAGCTGTTCAACAGTCTGATGGTCTGGTAATAGAAGCTGTTCAACAGTCTGACGGTCTGGTAATAGAAGCTGTTCAACAGTCTGATGGTAATAGAAGCTGTTCAACAGTCTGATGGTAATAGAAGCTGTTCAACAGTCTGATGGTCTGGTAATAGAAGCTGTTCAACAGTCTGATGGTCTGGTAACAGAAGCTGTTCAACAGTCTGATGGCCTGGTAATAGAAGCTGTTCAACAGTCTGATGGCCTGGTAATAGAAGCTGTTCAACAGTCTGATGGCCTGGTAATAGAAGCTGTTCAACAGTCTGATGGCCTGGTAATAGAAGCTGTTCAACAGTCTGTCAAGAGGAGTAAAACAAGGTTGTCCACTATCGGCGTATCTATTTATTATGGCCATTGAAATGTTCGCTATTAAAATCAGATAGAACTATAACATCAATCGGATACAAACATGTCTTCTTTAGGCTGATGATTCATGTTTTCTTTTAAATCCACAACTTGAGACCTCCACAGCCTCATAGTGGATCTAGACACTTCTTCTAACCTCTCTGGATTACAACCAAATTATGATAAATGTACTTTATTACGTTTTGGATGACAAAAAAATTCAACTTTTTACATTACCGTGTAGTTTGCCAATAAAATGTTCTGATGGTGATGTGGACATAGTCGGTATACGTATCTCGAAAGAAAGAAATTATCTCACTCGGTCACACCCTGATCTGTTTCACCTGTCCTTGTGCTTGTCTCCACCCCCCTCCAGGTGTCTCCCATCTTCCCCATTATCCCCTGTGTAATTATCCCTGTGTTTTCTGTCTGTTTGTTGCCAGTTCGTCTTGTTTGTCAAGTCAACCAGCGTTTTGTCTCAGCTCCTGCTTTTCCTACTCTGGATTATCGACCCCTGCCTGCCTTGACCTCTTCATTCGCCTGCCACTGTTGCTGTAATACACATTGTTACTTCAACACAGTCTGCGTTTGGGTCTTACCTGAAAAGTGACACACTCCAAAACATTTTAATAGAAAGTTAGCAAAAATAGATAAGATCTTGCTACCATTGAAAGGAAAATACCTGTCTATTTGTGGAAAAAAATTACCGTGATTAACTCTGTAGTCATATCCCAGTTTACCCTGATTAAGTCTTTAGTCATATCCCAGTTTACCATGATTAACTCTTTAGTCATATCCCAGTGTATCTATTTGCTTATGGCCTTGCCTACACCTAGGAAACAGTTTTTTAAATTATATGAGAAAAAAATATTTAATGAAGCTGCCAGTTGAGGACTTGTGCGGTGTCTGTTTCTGAAACTAGACACTCTAATGTACTTGTCCTCTTGCTCAGTTGTGCACCAGGGCCTCCCACTCCTCTTTCTATTCTGGTTAGAGCCAGTTTGCGCTATTCTGTGAAGGGAGTACTACACAGCATTGTATGTGATCTTCAGTTTCTTGGTAATTTCTTCCATGGAATAGTCTTCATTTCTCAGAACAAGAATAGACTGACGAGATTCAGAAGAAAGTTATTTGTTTGCCATTTTGAGCCTGTAATTGAACCCACAAATGCTGATTCTCCAGATACTCAACTAGTCTAAAGAAGGCCAGTTTATTGCTTCTTTAATCAGAACGACAGTTTTCAGCTGTGCTAGCATAATTGCAAAAGGGTTTTCTAATGATCGATTAGCCTTTTGAAATGATAAACTTGGATTAGCTAAAACAACGTGCCATTGGAACACAGGAGTGATGGTTGCTGATAATGGGCCTCTGTACGCCTATGTAGATATTCCATAAAAAAATCTGCCATTTCCAGCTAATCATTTACAACATTAAGAATGTCTTCATGGTATTTCTGATCAATTTGGTGTTATTTTAATGGACAAAAAATGCACTTTTCTTCCAAAAACAAGGACATTTCTAATTCACCCCAAACTTTTTAACGGTAGTGTATACAGTTGAAGTCAGAAGTTTACAGACACCTTAGCCAAATACAGTTAAACTACATTTTTCACAATTCCTGACATTTAATCCTAGTAATAATTTCCTGTCTTAGGTCAGTTAGGATCACCACTTTATTTTAAGAATGTGAAATATCAGAATAATTATATATTTCAGTTTTTATTTCTTTCATCACATTCCCAGTGGCTCAGAAGTTTACATACACTCAATTAGTATTTGGTAGCATTGCCTTTAAATTGTTTAACTTAGGTCAAATGTTTCGGATAGCCTTCCACAAGTTTCCCACAATAAGTTGGGTGAATTTTGGCCCGTTCCTCCTGACAGAGCTGGTGTAACTGAGTCAGGTTTGTAGGCTTCCTTGCTCGCACACGCGTTTTCAGTTCTGCCCACACATTCTATATAGGATTGAGGTCAGGGCTTTGTGATGGCCACTCCAATACCTTGACTTTGTTGTCCTTAACCAATTTTGCCACAACTTTGGAAGTATGCTTGGGGTCATGGTGCATTTGGAAGACCCAAGCTTGAACTTCCTGACTGATGTCTTGAGATGTTGCTTCAATATATTCACATGATGTTCCTTCCTCATGATGCCATCTTTTTTGTGAAGTGCACCCCCACAACATGATGCTGCCACCCTCGTGCTTCACGGTTGGGATGGTGTTCTTCGGCTTGCAAGCCTCCTCCTTTTTCCTCCAAACATAACGATGGTCGTTATGGCCAAACAGTTCTATTTTTGTTTCATCAGACCAGAGGACATTTCTCCAAAAAGTACGATCTTTGTCCCCATGTGCAGTTGCAAACCGTACTCTGGCTTTTTAAAGGGGGTTTTGGAGCTGTGGCTTCTTCCTTGCTGAGCGGCCTTTCAGGTTATGTCGACGTAGGAATCGTTTTACTGTGGATATAGGTGTTTGGAAGTTGCTCCCAAGGATGAACCAGACTTGTGGAGGTCTACAATATTTTTTATGAGGTCTTGGCTGATTTTATTTGATTTTCCCATGATGTCAAGCAAAGAGGCACTGAGTTTGAAGGTAGGCCTTGAAATACATCCACAGATAGACCTCAAATTCTTTCAGATTATGTCATTTAGCCTATCAGAAGCTTCTAAAGCCATGACATCATTTTCTGGAATTTTACAAGCTGTTTAAAGGCACAGTCAACTTAATTTATGTAAACTTCTGACAGTGAATTATAAGTGAAATAATCTGTCTGTAAACATTTGTTGGAAATATTACTTGTGCCATGCACAAAGTAGATGTCCTAACCGACTTGCCAAAACTATAGTTTGTTAACAAGACATTTGTGGAGTGGTTGAAAAACAAGTTTTAACTTCTTTGGGAGCAGCGCACGAAGTGACCGTTTTGGAGACCCTGACGTGCCCAAAGTAAAATACTTCCCATTCAGGCCCAGAAAATAGAATATGCACATATTTAGTACCATTGGATAGGAAACACTCTGAATTTTCTAAAAGTGTTAACATTTCGTCTGTGAGTAAAACAGAACGGATATGGCAGGCGAAACCACGAGGAAATTTCTGTCCTGGAAAAAGTGGTTTTGGGAAGAAGAAGAACTTCTGCTGAGGGCTTCCCAAGTGTCCAACAAAGACATCCAACAAAGGTTCTTTTGTTAGAAAAAGTCATTTATTATATCCATAAATCTCAGTTTGGTTGGCACGTTATGATCATAAAATACAGCGTCCACTCGCCCATTGAACCGTGAAGAGAACGCGTTCAACCTATACCTATACACTTGTCCAAGAACAATCAAACATCATTGATAATGTATCCTTAGGAACACTTTTATGTATATTTACTATAATATTTCAACCCGGATTATAAACTGGACGATAGGAAAGGAAAAAACCACAGCACGCGCGAGCCCGTGAACGCGCATTCCTCTTCGGTTTACACCCAATGACCAGTTTGAAATTTTTCTTCTATTACCATCCAGAGCAACTATAACATCACCAAACACTGTCTAGAGACTGTTGACATCCAGTGGAAGCAATAGGTACTGCAATCTTACTCCCAGAAATGGCTGTTTACAATAGGGAGGGGTTCAAAATGTGTCAAAAACACTTTTTCCAGGACAGAAATTCCTTGGGTTTTTGCCTGCTATATCCGTTCTGTTATACTCACAGACATTATGCTAACACTTTTAGAAACTTCAGAGTGTTCCCTATCCAATAGTACTAATTGTGTGCATATCCTATTTTCTGGGCCTGAGTGGGAGGCATTTTACTTGGGGCATGCCAGACTCTCCAAAACCGTCACCTCGGGAGCCGCTCCCTAAGAGGTTTAAGCCAATTGGTGTATGGATGATTTATAGTAAAGGCTGGGTTCGTGCAGATAACCAACGATTTACGACATTCAGAAGAGACTGACGTGAGGTAAAGAATAATTAATTAATAGAAGACTAATTGATCAGATATTAAAATATTTGAAGAGTTATATTCGGAAAATTATAACTTTGTAATCTCTAGATTTTCCTTGGTGCCCTGATTTCCTAGATAATTTAATTTACATGATTTAACTTGTTAGGGAGTGGCAGCTGAGGGGTCGGTTTTGGAGAGCCTGGCGTGCCCAAAGTAAAATGCCTCCCATTCAGGCCCAGAAAATAGGATATGCATATATTTGGTACCATTGGATAGGACACACTCTGAATTTTCCAAAACTGTTAACCATTTGTCTGTGAGTAAAACAGAACGCATATAGCAGGCGAAACCCCAAGGAATTCCTGTCCTGGAAAAAGTGATTTGACACATTGCTCATTTGGGAACCCCTCCCTCATCGAAATTACCATATAAGGGCATATGAATGCAGTACCCATCGCTTCCTTTAGATGTCAACAGTCTCGAGACAGTGTAAGTTTTCATTTTGGATGAATAAGACCAGAGAATAAGAGCAAACCAGGAAGTGTATCTTTTATGTCAACAGTACCCAGTGAGCGTTCCCGAGAAGGCGCGCAGTGTCTTTTTTACCGTCGTTATCGATCAGTTTATATTCCGGTTGATTTATAATAGTAAATATACGTAAAAGTGTTCCTAAGGATACATTTAAAACTATGTTTGATTGTTCTTGGACAAGTTTATTGGTATAAGATGAACGGGTTCGCGTCACGTTTCAATGGAGTAGTGGAGGCTGTCGTTTCTGATTATAACGCGCAAACCAAATGGAGGATTTATGGATATAATACATGACTTTTTTCTAACAAAAGAACCATGGATTATCTCCGTTGGACACTTAGGAAGACCTCAGCAGAAGTTCTTCAACAGGTAATTGATTTGTTTTCGCTGTGAAATGTGTTGTGTGTGCCATGATGGCTAATCGATTCATGGCTATGGGAAAAATATGTGAGGTGCTACCCTCAAACAATCAAATGTGCTGCTTTCGCCGTAAAGCCTTTTTGAAATCTGACAACGCGTGATATTGCCAAGAAACAGAGCTTTTGATGAGTATGGAACACTTGTATATTGGTGGATGTTTAATAATTCAACTTCTGGATTTTGAATTTGGCGCCTTACATTTCACCTGGTAGTGTCGGGAGCAGCCCGCTAGCGCCCCAGTGATCCCTGAGAAGTTAATCACATAATAATAATAATTACAGAGAATTAATTTGATAAAATAACAGTCTTCACTTTTAATGATGCCAAAGACACGACAGTACCAAATACAATGCTCTTAGTTTAGAGATGTTCAGGACCAGTTTATTACTGCCTACCCATTCCAAAACAAACTTCAACTCCTTGTTCAGGGTTTGAGTGACTTCATTAGCTATGGTTGCTGATGCGTATATGGTTGAATCATCAGCATACATGGACACACATGCTTTGCTTAATGCCAGTGGCAGGTCATTGTTAAAAATAGAAAAGAGTAGAGGGCCTAGAGAGCTACCCTGTGGTACACCACAGTTTAATGTTTGACATTAGAGACGTTTCCATTAAAGAAAACCCTCTGAGTTCTATTAGATAGATAGCTCTGAATCCATGATGTGGCAGACGTTGAAAAGCCATAACACATATGTTTTCTCAACAACAGTTTAAGGTCAATAATGTCAAAGGTTGCACTGAAATTTAACAGTACAGCTCCCACAATCTTCTTATTATCAATTTCTTTCAACCAATCATCAGTCATTTGTGTCAGTACAGTACGTGTTGAGTGCCCTTTTCTATAAGCATGCTGAAAGTCTATTGTTCATTTGTTTATAGAGAAATAGCATTGTCTTTGGTCACACACAATTTTTTCCAGCAGTTTGCTAAGAGCTGTCAGCAAGCTTAAAGATTAAAGATATGACAGATGGGAGTGGCTATAGAGTCAGCTACCATCCTCAGTAGCTTTCCATCTAAATTGTCAATGCCAGGAAGCTTGTCATTATTGATCAATAACAATATTTTTTCAACCTCTCCCACACTAACTTCACAAAATTCAAACTTGCATTGGTTTTCTTTCATTATTTTTTTAATTTTTGAGGTTTGCCCACTTTGCCAAAGAAGTAATCATAAAAATAATTGGCAACATCAAATGTTTTTGTGATGAATAAGCCATCTGATTCAATAAAATATGGAGTTGAATTTGTCTTTAAGCCCATAATTTCATTTAATGTTCTCCAAAGTTTTTTCCAATCAATCTTTATAACATTAATCTTGGCTTCATAATACAGTGTACTCTTCTTCTTTTTTCAGCCAATCAGATGTGCAGCCAGACTTATTAGCCACTCCTTTTGCCCCGTCTTCTTCAACCACACAGTTTTAACAGTTCTAACAGTCAGTTTCTTAACAGGTGCATGCTTAGCAATAATTGGAAGAAGCCATTTCATAAATTCATAAAGTCCGGATGATCAATATTAATCACATCAGACCAACATTTTTTTTTAACATCTTCCACATGAGTCACAGCAAAATCTTTTGTGAGATCTCTTCTACACTATTATAGCCACTATATTGTGATCACTGCATCCAATAGGTACGGATACACTGTAGCTTTAGAGCAAAGTTCTACAGTGTTAGTACAAGTGTGATCAATACATGTCGATGAACTTGTTCCTCTAGTGATTGTAAACGCCATGGTAGGTTGATTAATAATCTGAACCAGATTATGGCACTGGTTACAGTGAGAAGCTTCCTCTTCAGCGGACAGCTTGATGACAACCAGTCAATATTCAAGTCCCCAAGAAAGTAGACGTCTCTGTTTACATACTCTATCAAGCATTTAAACACATTATTTACAGTGCCTTCAGAAAGTATTCAGACACCTTGACTTGTTCTACATTTTGTTACGTTACAGTCTTATTCTAAAATGGACTTTAAAAAAATCATATCTGTACCTATTGGATTTGGAAAGGCACACACCTGTCTATAAAAGGTCCCACAATTGACCAAGCCATGATGTCAAAGGAATTGTCTGTAGAGCTCAGAGACAGGATTGTGTGGAGGCACAGATCTGGGGAAGGGTACCGAAAAATGTCTGCATCATTGAAGGTCCCAAAGAACACAGTGGCCTCCATCATTCTTAAATAGAAGAAGTCTGGAACCACCAAGACTCTTCCTAGAGCTGGCCACCCGGCCAAACTGAGCAATCGGGTGAGAAGGGTCATGGTCAGGGAGGTGACTAAGAACCAATGGTCACTCTGACAGAGCTCTAGAGTTCCTCTTTGGAGATGGGAGAACCTTCCAGAAGGACAACCATCTCTGCAGCACTCCACCAATTAGGCCTTTATGGTAGAGTGACAGGACGGAAGCCACTCCTCAGTAAAAGGCACATGACAGCCCACTTGAAGTTTGCCAAAAGGCACCTAAAGACTCTCAGACTATGAGAAAAAGTATTCTCTGGTCTGATGAAACCAAGATGAAACTCTTTGGCTTGAATGCCAAGCGTCACGTCTGGAGGAAACCTGGCACCATCCCTGCGATGAAACATAGTGGTGGCAGCATCATTCTGTGGGGATGTTTTTCAGCAGCAGGGACTGGGAGATTAGTCAGGATCGAGGGAAAGATGAACAGAGCAAAGTACAGAGAGATCCTTGATGAAAACCTGCTCCAGTGCACTCAGGACCTCTGACTGGGGCGAAGGTTCACCTTCCAACAGGACAACAACCCTAAGCACACAGCCAAGACAACTCAGGAGTAGCTTTGGTACAAGTCTCTCAATATTCTTGAGTGGCCCAGCCAGAGCCCGGACTTGAACCTGATCGAACATCTCTGGAGAGACCTGAAAATAGTTGTGCAGTGACGCTCCCCATCCAACCTGACAGAGCTTGAGAGGATCTGCAGAGAAGAATGGGAGAAACTCCCCACATACAGGTGTGCCAAGGTGGTAACGTCATACCCAAGAAATGTTAAAATAATATAGGAGAATTTAACACAATAGATATAGTAAGAGAAAATCCAAAGAAAAAACGACCAGAATTATTTTATTTTTTTGAGAGACCATCCTCTTAGAAATGCAAGAGTAAGGTCATATTGAAAATTAGCTCCCTGGATGCAACTCCTATGGCTTCCACAGGGTGTCAGCAGTCTATGTTCAAGGTTTCAGGCTTGTAACTTCCAAAAATGAAGACATTACGCCATGAAGACATTACGCGTCTGCTAAAATCGGTGTCCTATTGAACAAACTTCTTTCCCTAAATAAATATTATAGTTTGATTACATTTTAGGGTATCTGAGGAGTAAATAGAAACATTTTGACTTGTTGAAACAACGTTGAGGGGGGGGAGATTTTCGGATTCCTTTCTCTGCAAGTTGAACAAGTGGATTACTCAAATCGATGGCGCCAACTAAATATATTTTTGGGATATAAAGAAGGATTTTATCTAACAAAACGACACTACATGTTATAGCTCGAACCCTTTGGATGACAAATCAGAGGAAGATTTTCAAAAGTAAGTGAATACTTAATCGTTATATGTGAATGTATGAAACCTGTGCCAGTGGAAAAATATTGTGATGTGGGGCGCCGTCCTCAAACAATCGCATGGCATGTTTATTTTATTATTGTTTATTTTATTTGAATATTTGAATTGCGCGCCGTCCATGTTCACCCGGAAGTTGTCCCGCTAGCGGGACACCAATCCTTAAGATCAAAGTACTGAGTAAAAGGTCTGAAGACTTATGTAAATCTGATATTTAATTTTTTTTTCTTTTATAATTTAGCAAACATTTCTAAAAACCTGTTTTTGCGTTGTCATTATGGGGTATTGTGATGTCATTATGAGGTATTGTGATGTCATTATGGGGTATTGCATGTAGATTGATGAGGGATTTTTTTTCTTTTTGAGTAAGGCTATAAGGTAACATAATGTGGAAAAAGTCAAGGTGTCTGAATAATTTCCCGAAGCCACTATAGATACTGACTGTTAGCACTGGGTGGCCTATAGAAACACCCCAAAAGAAAAGGCTTTAGATGTGCCAAGAGAACCTGCAACCGCAACAATTCAATACCAATTGACTTAAATGATCTTCTCTAAACTGGTCCTGAACATCTCTAAACTAAGAGCATTGTATTTGGTACAGGGATATGGCTCTGAAAATATACAGCAACACCTCCCCCATGAGCATTCCTGTCTCTTCTATAGATGTTACAATGGCTTGCAGAAGTATTCACCCCCTTGGCATTTTGCCTATTTTGTTGCCTTACAACCTGGAATGAAAATAGATTTTGGGGGGGTTTGTATCATTTGATTTACACAACATGCCTATCGCTTTGGAGATGCAAAATATGTTTTATTGTAGAAGAAGAAAACCTGAGCGTGCATAACTATTCACCCCTCCCAAAGTCAATACTTTGTAGCAATTACAGCTGCAAGTCTCTTGGGGTATGTCTCTATAAGCTTGGCACGTCTAGCCACTGAGATTTTTGCCCATTCTTCAAGGCAAAACTGCTCCAGCTCCTTTAAGTTGGTTGGGTTCCGCTGGTGTACAGCAATCTTTAAGTCATACAACACATTCACAATTGGATTGAGGTCTGGGCTTTGACTAGGCCATTCCAAGACATTGAAATGTTTCCCCTTAAACCACTCGAGTGTTGCTTTAGCAGTATGCTTAGGGTCATTGTCCTGCTGGAAGGTGAACCTCCGTCCCAGTCTCAAATCTCTGGAAGAGTGAAACAGGTTTCCCTCAAGAATTTCCCTGTATTTAGCGCCATCCATCATTCCTTCAATTCTGACCAGTTTCCCAGTCCCTGCCAATGAAAAACATCCCCAAAACATGCTGCCACCACCATGCTTCACTGTTGGGATGGTGTTCTCGGGGTGATGAGAGGTGTTGGGTTTGCACCAGACATAGCGTTTTCCTTGATGGCCAAAAAGCTACATTTTAGTTTAATCTGACCAGAGTTCCTTCTTCCATATGTTTGGGGAGTCTCCCACATGCCTTTTGGCGAACACCAAACGTGTTTGCTTATTTCTTTTCTTTAAGCAATGGCTTTTTTCTGGCCACTCTTCCGTAAAGCCCTGCTCTGTGGAGTGTACGGCTTAAAGTGGTCCTATGGACAGGTACTCCAATCTCTGCTGTGGAGCTTTGCAGCTCCTTCAGGGTTATCTTTGGTCTCTTTGTTGCCTCTCTGATTAATGCCCTGCTTGCCTGGTCTGTGAGTTTTGGTGGGCGGCCCTCACTTGGCAGGTTTGTTGTGGTGCCATATTCTTTCCATTTTTTAATAGTGGATTTAATGGTGCTCCGTGGGATGTTCTAATTTCAGATTTTTTTTTATAACCTAACCCTGATCTGTACTTCTCCACAACTTTGTCCTTGACCTGTTCATAGCAAAGGGGGTGAATACATATGCACGCATCACTTTTCCGTTATTTCATTTCACTTTACCAACTTGGACTATTCTGTATGTCCATTACATGAAATCAAAATATAAATCAATTCAAATTACAGGTTGTAATGCAACAAAATTGGAAAAACGCCAAGGGGGATGAATACTTTTGCAAGGCACTGTATATGATACAGGCATCACCCTGTCACCTACACAGCCACTCCACCATAGCGCCAGCAGCTACCTCCAGCTACCTCCAGCCACTTCCAGCCACCCCCCAGCTACCTCCAGCTACCGCCAGCTACCTGAACATATTCTCTGTGAAAGTCATTAACTACCCCAGCTGGTGATATTATGTGGGTTATCCTTCCAGCCGTGTCAAACCTGCAGTTGTCTATCCATAGTCCTCTCTGTGATCCATCACTCTGAGCTCAGATAGAGCCCACTATCACATGCCTCCCCCTTCTCCTCCCACCTCTCCCCCTTCTCCCTGCCTCCCCCTTCTCCTCCCACCTCTCCCCTTCTCCCTTCTCCCCCTTCTCCTCCCACCTCTCTCCTTCTCCCTGCCTCCCCCCTTCTCCTCCCACCTGTATATCCTGGTATTGCTACTGATGTATCATCAAATTAATCATCTATGTGAGTTTCAGAAATTACTAATATATGAATGTTATCTGATGTTAGCAAGTTATTGATTTCATGAACCTTATTTCTAAGGCTACATATATTCATATAGGCTATTTTCAGCCCTTTCCTGGGTAGCTTATCAGAGAAATAAATAATATGGAAAAGAGCAAATTAAGCAAACACAGTCGTTGATATTATTGACCATAACCTGTAGTTGAAAAAACATAGAGTACCAGTCAAAAGTTTAGACATACCTATTCATTCAAAGGTTTTTCTTTATTTATACTATTTTCTACATTGTAGAATAATAGCGAAGACATCAACACTATGAAATAACACATATGGAATCATGTAGTAACCAAAAAAGTGAAAAAACACCTAGTGTGTGCAAATATGTCATCAAGGCAAAGGGTGGCTTTTTGAAGAATCTCAAATATAAAATATATTTAGATTTTTTGGTTACTGCATGATTCCATAATATGTGTTATTTCATAGTTTTGATGTCTTCACTATAATTCTACAATGTAGAAAATAGTAAAAATAAAGAAAAGCCCTCGAATGAGTAGGTGTGCCAAAACTTTTGACTCTATTTGTGTCAGCAACCACAGCTAGTGAAATCACTGCAACCCTAAACAAAAGAAGGACCTAGTTAAGCTGCAGCTAGGCCAGAACAGATTGGCACAGTTTGCTCTTCAATGTAATCAGAGTGCTATTTTATGCTAATCATGCCAGTCTCAAATGGCTAAGAGTTGAGGAAAGACTGACTGCATCACTTCTTGTTTAATTCAAGAAATTCAAAATTGTTTGCATTGTCAATTTACATACATAACAGACACACACACTCACCCTACCAGACATACACTACCGTTCAAAAGTTTTGGGTCACTTAGAAATGTCCTTGTTGTCCATGAAAACATACATGAAATTAGTTTCAAAATGAATAGGAAATATAGTCAAGACGTTGACAAGGTTATAAATAATGATTTTTAATTGAAATAATAATTGTGTCCTTCAAACTTTCGCCAATAAATCTTCAATTTGCAGCAAATACGGCCTTGCAGACCTTTGGCATTCTAGTTGTCAAATAGTTGAGGTAATCTGAAGAGATTTCACCCCATCCATCCTGAAGCACCTCCCACAAGTTGGATTGGCTTGATGGGCAGTTCTTACGTACCGTACGGTCAAGCTGCTCCCACAACAGCTCAATAGGGTTGAGATCCGGTGACTGTGCTGGCCACTCCATTATAGACAGAATACCAGCTGACTGCTTCTTCCTTAAATAGTTCTTGCATAGTTTGGAGCTGTGCTTTGGGTCATTGTCCTGTTGTAGGAGGAAATTGACTCTAATTAATTAAGCACTGTCCAAAGGGTATGGCATGGCATTGCAAAATGGAGTGACAGCCTTCCTTCTTCAAGATCCCTTTTACCCTCTACAAATCTCCCACCAAAGTACCCCCAGACCATCACATTGCCTCCACCATGCTTGACAGATGGCGTCAAGCACACCTCCAGCATCTTTTCATTTTTTCTGCGTCTCATGAATGTTCTTCTTTGCGATCCGAACACCTCAAACTTAGATTAGTCTGTCCATAACACTTTTTTTCCAATCTTCCTCTGTCCAGTGTCTGTGTTCTTTTGCCCATGTTAATTTTTTATTTTTATTGGTCAGTCTGAGATATGGCTTTTTCTTTGCAACTCTGCCTAGAAGGCCAGCATCCCGGAGTCGTCTCTTCACTGGTGGCGTTGAGACTGGTGTTTTGCGGGTACTATTTAATGAAGCTGCCAGTTGAGGACTTGTGAGGCGTCTGTTTCTCAAACTAGACACTCTAATGTACTTGTCCTCTTGCTCAGTTGTGCACCGTGGCCTCCCACTCCTCTTTCTATTCTGGTTAGAGCCAGTTTGCGCTGTTCTGTGAAGGGAGTAGTACACAGCATTGTACGCGATCTTCAGTTTCTTGGCAATTTCTCGCATGGAATAGCCTTAATTTCTCAGAACAAGAATAGACTGACGAGTTTCAGAAGAAAGATCTTTGTTTTTTTGGCCATTTTTAGCCTGTAATCAAACCCACAAATGCTGATGCTCCAGATACTCAACTAGTCTAAAGAAGGCCAGTTTTCAGCTTGATAACATAATTGCGAAAGGGTTTTCTAATGATCAATTAGCCTTTTAAAATGATAAACTTGGATTAGCTAACACAACGTGCAATTGGAACACAGGAGTGATGGTTGCTGATAATGGGCCTATGTACGCCTATGTAGATATTCCATTAAAAATCAGCCGTTTCCAGCTACAATAGTCATTTAAAACATTAAGAATGTCTACACTGTATTTCTGATCAATTTGATGTTATTTTAATGGACAAAAAAATTACTTTTCTTTAAGAAATAAGGACATTTCTAAGTGACCCCAAACTTTTGAACGGTAGTCTATCACCAGGGGTCTTTTCACAGTCCCAAAGTCGAGAACAAATTCAAGGAAACGTACAGTATTATACACAGCCATGAGGGCATGGAACTCCCTTCCATATCATATGAGGCAACTGAACTGCAAACCTTGTCTCAAAAAACAAATAAAGCAACACCTCACGGCACAAAGCCTGTCCTACATGTGACCTACCTTTTGTGTGTATTTACTGACATGTATGTGTAACTGATAGATGCACACACACACACACACACACACACACACACACACACACACACACACACACACTACATGTTAATGTTTGTAATTTTAAATGGAAAGTATTTTGCTTGTAACGTCTTTTTTGTTATGTGTCAGACCCCATCGACGTCAACTAATGGGGATCCTAATCAAATAAAATAAAATAAAACATTGTCCTGATGAATACACTGTGTCTCTGAGGATGCAGAAACAACATCATCTGGGGATGAGAAGCTGCCAGATTTCCTGACAGTGCGGGAGTGTTATATCGTCACTTCGCCTCGCTTCCTTGCTCGTACAAACCTTCTTGGCAACCAGCTACACACAGCCTGAACACTGGGCCAAGAACAGTTTTAGTCTGCTTCTTCTCAGCCTGGGTTAATATTTAGCAGGGTGTGTGTGTGTGTGTGTGTGTGTGTGTGTGTGTGTGTGTGTGTGTGTGTGTGTGTGTGTGTGTGTGTGTGTGTGTGTGTGTGTGTGTGTGTGTGTGTGTGTCAGCAGACAGACAGGCAGATGTCAGACAGCAAGCAGCTTCACTATGTGTTACTCTGTGGCAGATCCGTGTTGTTTTGGATTAAACTGTAATCCTAACATCAGATTGTTTGGACACAGTATGAAGGCTGTTAATATGGATCAGACAACCGACTGACACACTGCAGAGAGACCTGGGCCCGTATCCACAAAGTATTTCAGAGTAGTAGTTCTGATCTAGGATCTGTCCATATAATCTTATTCATTATTATCTAAAAGGCAACACTGATCCTAAATTATAATTTTCGAACTCAGAGAAGCTTTGTGGATACTGGCCCTGAGCCCACACTCCACACAGCCAATCAGATAATCTGAGAAATGTGTACTGTCTGTTTAGTGGGTCCTGATTGAGCCTAGTCCTGCCAGGGAGAACATGTTCAATGGATGACGGCTTCTGTAGACCTTCACAAACAGAGATGATTGTTACTGGACAGTTTCAGCGCTGGACAGCTCCAACCATGTACTACTATCGGGAGTCCCGTAGGGCGGCACACAATTGGCCCGGCGTCATCCGGCGTTTTGCCAGTGTAGGCCGTCATTGTCAATAAGAATTTGTTCTGAACTGACTTGCCTAGTTAAATAAAGGTAAATACTACACCTCAGTATCAGTCTTAGAAGGGAAACTCCGTTAAAAAAACAATATTTTGTACGTTTTTTTTTTTCATTAATCCACTGTTGATTTAGTCCCAAAAATGTTTTGCATGTCAGCAGTCAAGTTTTCAAGATATTGGACTTTCAAGAAACAAATTGTCCCCCGGCCACATCGTGCTTCCCAGTCGTAACGTGAAGCGCCAATTTTCTCACATACATACTATAACAGGATTTTGTTTGTTTTGGTGGACGGGATTGTTAGTGAAGTGTTTGTTGTCATTCAACAAGAGACAGCTAGCTTTGGTCTATGTTACAAGTTGCATCTTACCTCAAGCTAGCTGATCTGCTGGTCTATGTTAATATCCTTGAAGCTGGTTCTTACCTCAAACTCTTTTTTTGCAAAATTGACAGTCCATAGTGTCCTCTTTTCTGCAACCAGTCACCCAAATTAGCATCTTTCTTGATTTTGTCTTCGCTTTTTTCTAAGGACAATGACTATAATGATAACCTTAATGATAACTATAATGATAACTATAATGATTATCTATAACCACAACTATACATTTTATTTTACCTTTTTTTAACTAGGCAAGTCAGTTAAGAACAAATTCTTATTTTCAATGACAGCCTAGGTACAGTGGGTTAACTCCCTTGTTCAGGGGCAGAACGACAGATTTTTACCTTAAACTATAACCATAACTATACTGATAACTATACTGATAACTACACTGATAACTATACTGATAACTATAATGATAACTATACTGATAACTATACTGATAACTATACTGATAACTACACTGATAACTATACTGATAACTATAATGATAACTATAATGATAACTATACTGATAACTATAATGATAACTATACTGATAACTATACTGATAACTATACTGATAACTATAATGATAACTATACTGATAACTATAATGATAACTATACTGATAACTATACTGATAACTATAATGATAACTATACTGATAACTATACTGATAACTATACTGATAACTATAATGATAACTATACTGATAACTATACTGATAACTATACTGATAACTATACTGATAACTATAATGATAACTATACTGATAACTATACTGATAACTATAATGATAACTATACTGATAACTATACTGATAACTATACTGATAACTATAATGATAACTATAATAACGATAACTATACTGATAACTATAATGATAACTATAATGATAACTATAATGATAACTATACTGATAACTATACTGATAACTATACTGAGTAACTATAATGATAACTATACTGATAACTATACTGATAACTATACTGATAACTATAATGATAACTATACTGATAACTATACTGATAACTATAATGATAACTATACTGATAACTATACTGATAACTATACTGATAACTATAATGATGACTATACTGATAACTATAATGATAACTATACTGATAACTATACTGATAACTATACTGATAACTATACTGATAACTATAATGATAACTATACTGATAACTATACTGATAACTATAATGATAACTATAATGATAACTATACTGATAACTATACTGATAACTATAATGATAACTATACTGATAACTATACTGATAACTATACTGATAACTATACTGATAACTATAATGATAACTATACTGATAACTATACTGATAACTATAATGATAACTATAATGATAACTATACTGATAACTATAATGATAACTATACTGATAACTATAATGATAACTATACTGATAACTACTGATAACTATAATGATAACTATAATGATAACTATAATGATAACTATACTGATAACTATAATGATAACTATACTGATAACTATAATGATAACTATACTGATAACTATACTGATAACTATAATGATAACTATAATGATAACTATACTGATAACTATACTGATAACTATACTGATAACTATAATGATAACTATAATGATAACTATACTGATAACTATACTGATAACTATAATGATAACTATACTGATAACTATACTGATAACTATACTGATAACTATACTGATAACTATAATGATAACTATAATGATAACTATAATGATAACTATACTGATAACGAATACTGATAACTATAATGATAACTATACTGATAACTATAATGATAACTATACTGATAACTATACTGATAACTATACTGATAACTATAATGATGATTATAAGGATGACTATACTGATAACTATACTGATAACTATACTGATAACTATACTGATAACTATACTGATAACTATAATGATGACTATACTGATAACTATAATGATAACTATACTGATAACTATACTGATAACTATACTGATAACTATAATGATAACTATAATGATAACTATAATGATAACTATACTGATAACTATACTGATAACTATACTGATAACTATAATGATGACTATACTGATAACTATAATGATAACTATACTGATAACTATACTGATAACTATACTGATAACTATAATGATAACTATAATGATGATTATAAGGATGACTATAACCATAACTATAAAGATACCAGCTTCACCTGGAATGAACCTGGAATCCAACAGTCTTTCCTTCTTAATGCGTTTGAGCCAATCAGTTGTGTTGTCACAAGGTAGGGGTGGTATACAGAAGACAGCCCTATTTGGTAAAAGACCAAGTCCATATTATGGCAAGAACAGCTCAAATAAGCAAAGAGAAACGACAGTCCATCATTACTTTAAGACATGAAGGTCAGGCAATGGGAACATTTCAAGAACTTTGAAAGTTTCTTCAAGTGCAGTTGCAAAAACCATCAAGCGCTATGATGAAACTGGCTCTCATGAGGACCGCCACAGGAAAGGAAGACCCAGGGTTACCTCTGCTGCAGAGAATAAGTTCATTAGAGTTAGCAGCCTCAGCAATTGCAATCCAAATAAATGCTTTACAGAGTCCAAGTAACATACACACAGAGGAGACTGTGTGAGTTGCTGCAAGGTAATAACTACTAAAGGGCACCGATAAGAAGAAGAGACTTGCTTGGCCCAAGAAACACGAGCGATGGACATTAGACAGGAGGAAATCTGTCCTTTGGTCTGAAGTCCAAATTGGAGATTTTTGGTTCCAATCGCCATTTCTTTGTGAGACGCGGTGTGGGTGAACGGGTGATCTCTGCATGGGTATTTCCCACCATAAAGCATGGAGGAGGAGGTGTTATGGTGGGAGGGTGCTTTTCCGGTGACACTGTCTGTGATTTATTTATAATTCAAGGCACACTTAACCAGCATGGCTACCACAACATTCTGCAGCGATACACCATCCCATCTGGTTTGAGCTTAGTGGGACTATCATTTATTTTTCAACAGGACAATGACTCAACATACCTTCATGCTGTGTAAGGGCTATGTTACCCGAAGGAGAGGGATGGAGTGCTGCATCAGATGACCTGGCCTCCACAATCACCCAACCTCAACCCAATTGAGATGGTTTGGGATGAGTTGGATATATTGGAACTCCTTCAAGACTGTTGGAAAAGCATTCCAGGTGAAGCTGGTTGAGAGAATGCCAAGTGTGCAAAGCTGTCATCAAGGCAAAGGGTGGCTATTTGAAAAATCTCAAATATAAAATATATTTTGATTTGTTTAACACTTTTTTGGTTACTACATGATTCCATATGTGTTATATCATAGTTGTGATGTTTTCACTGTTATTATACAATGTAGAAAATAGTAAAAAACAAAGAAAAACCCTTTAATGAGTGGGTGTTCTAAAACTGTTGACCGGTAGTGTAAATATAAAACATTAGCAAGCATCCACAATAGATAAAGTTTTTGGTTTGTCGTTCTGAAGTACATTTGTCAATCAACTGATCAAAGCATACCACTCTCCACTGTAGGCCTATTAATAATTTATTTACTTAACTAGGCAAATCAGTTTTGAACAAATTCTTATTTTCAATGATGGCCTAGGAACAGTGCCTTGTTCAGGGACAGAGTTTTACCTTGTCACCTTTCGGTTACTTGTCCAATGCTCTAACCACGAGGCTACCTGCCACCGCAATAATGTGGGGACACAGACCATTCGCAGAGTAAGGGCGTGTTCTTTGTCATAGTGACAACTGCAAATAACACTTGAATGCACATTTAATGAAAATAAATATATAGCAATAATATAGCAATTCAACAACAAATTATGTTAACCCTGCGTGTATTACTGCATGTCAGTGCATGACTCGTTGCTCAAGTGGTTTGCAAGTGATTTCCATTTTTCTAAAGATTGTCACTTCATTCGGATCTTCTTTTTCACTGTCTGTCGTGTTCAACACTTTGCAATACATCAGTGCCACAATGTTATTATCACCGGCCAAAGCGATCACACCAACGCTCTCTCTCCTCTATTTTATTTTTTTTAATCATCAAGCCATTCAGCGAGGAACAAGATGTCAGCTGTAAAGTTTGGCGTGTTGGCAGCATTTTTTTATTCACGGGTTTAATATGATCCTTTATAGATACGGGCCCTTTTTGTACTTCAAGTCGATGTCATTTTGACAAGTTAATGCGGGTTTTAATCAGACCATCAGGCTCAATTACCAGATTGGCACTAAGCAGTTTGGCCACAGGAAATAAATCCTGTTTAACATGTTTGCATATCTCAGCTGGCACACCTTAAGGGCGATTAAGGTTGGAATTCAACGCCAAATAGACGGTGGAAACCTCATAATTACTCTATGGCTGATATTGTCTGGAGATGTTCCTCAGTTCTCCGGCCCGTTTTCTAGCGATAAATCCATTGGTGCAGCGGCATGCTACATGAAGAAGGACTGAAGGACTGAAGGCTAGGGGCAGGGGCAAACCCCAGGTCAGATGCCAGCGCAAACCCTGGATGGAGCTTCATGACAGTGATTGGACTGCAGGGAGTCAACACTCATCTCAAGTGAATAGTTTCAGCTGACAGTTCCAACAGAGGAGGAGAACTCTCCTGACAGTTCCAACAGAGGAGGAGAACACTCCTGACAGTTCCAACAGAGGAGGAGAATTCTCCTGACAGTTCCAACAGAGGAGAAGAACTCTCCTGACAGTTACAACAAATGAGGAGAACTCTCCTGACAGTTCCAACAGAGGAGGAGAACTCTCCTGACAGTTCCAACAGAGGAGGAGAACTCTCCTGACAGTTCCAACAGAGGAGGAGAACTCTCCTGACAGTTCCAACAGATGAGGAGAACTCTCCTGACAGTTCCAACAGAGGAGGAGAACTCTCCTGACAGTTCCAACAAAGGAGGAGAACTCTCCTGACAGTTCCAACAGATGAGGAGAACTCTCCTGACAGTTCCAACAGAGGAGGAGAACTCTCCTGACAGTTCCAACAGAGGAGGAGAACTCTCCTGACAGTTCCAACAGAAGAGGAGAACTCTCCTGACAGTTCCAACAGAGGAGGAGAACTCTCCTGACAGTTCCAACAGAGGAGGAGAACTCTCCTGACAGTTACAACAGAGGAGGAGAACTCTCCTGACAGTTCCAACAGAGGAGGAGAACTCTCCTGACAGTTCCAACAGAGGAGGAGAACTTGACTCTAGAAAATGTGTTTTCTACGAGAGGACTACATGTCCTTCATCTCAACGTTAGAAGCCTTCTTCCCTAGATTAAGGAAATTCCCCTACTCTCTAGTAACTGTAAGGTGGGAGAGCTTTGATTTACTGAAACATAGTTAGATGGTTCGATAAAAAAACACTAAAATTGAAGTTGAAAATTATGTAATTATGTAGGATTTTGTATTAATGTAAGATCAGATCACTTTAGATCAGATTTAAGATTTATGTAAGATCAGATTCTGGGTTCAACTAAAGATCAGATTTAAGATTTATGTAAGATCAGATTCTAGGTTCAACTATAGATCAGATTTAAGATTTATGTAAAATCAGATTCTGGGTTCAACTAAAGATCAGATTTAAGATTTATGTAAAATCAGATTCTGGGTTCAACTATAGATCAGATTTAAGATTTATGTAAAATCAGATTCTGGGTTCAACTATAGATCAGATTTAAGCCATGACAAGATTGAAGCTGTGTGGAGCTGTACCAAATTACAAACCCATTATAGTCGAAACCTGTTGCAGACCACCAGACCAGTACAAGTTTTATGAATTGTTGGGAGGAGACTTGTTCTTACTTTTAAAACTGTTAAGATTTCTTGTCATCTGTTTGCCTTGTACCAGCTGATTAATGAGCCCACCAGGGTCTGTCCTTGTGTTGGTGTCGGATAGATCAAGGATATAAAAATTAAGTTGGGTTGTAAACTATGGGCTCAGTGATCATTCCATAATTTTCTGTAGTAGGAATGTTCATAAAACAGTTTTTTTGTCATAACTAAATAAAAAGTAGGTCTATGATATTTTTGTTAATTGTTTTGAGCAAATTGGACTGGTCTGCTGTATTGAAATGCAATGAGGTGGGAAATGCCTGGAGTCTTTGTTTTTAGATGCTGTAGACAAGCAGGCTCCAGAAAAAAATTAACAAAGAACAGAGTCATGGGTAAACAATAACATTTTAAAGGCAGTAAATCCAAGGCAGATGACGTTTTTATAAAATATAAGAAATTAATAAATGAGGTTAACAGGATGATAGAGAAGGCCAAGAAAGATTATTTAATGACAAAATAGTTGAGAATAGAAACAATCCTATTAAATTATAGAAGTGTCTGAAACTCTTAGGCTACAGTAACAGATTAAAGGCCAAAGCTCGAAATCTTAGCTTGGACATTGGAGGGAAGGTTACATCAGACAAGACCATGGTTGCAGACAGTCTGAATAGCTATTTTACAACTATAGCTAATACATTAGTTTTGGCAAGTTACCTCGTCAGTCAGGTTGTTATGGGGAGAGTGAAGACAAGCAGTTTTACTCACAGCAGGGGATTCAAGTAGATGCTTTTTCATTTTAAAAAAGTGTCTGAGTTAACTGTCATAAAGACGCTGAAATAACTTAAACAAATCCAAAGGAACTGGCCTTGACAACATTCCTGCAAGATTTCTAAGGGATGCTGCGGTAATTACCACCCCCTGTGTAACTCACATTGTACATTTGTCTATTGAAACAGATATTTTTCTCAGTGAACTAAAACACTCCTCTATATAAAAAAAGGAAATAAGTTAGATCATGGAAACTATCAGCCTCTCTCAATCCTGTGTATTTTAGGCCAAGATTATGTTCAAGCAGATTGACAGTTATATTTCCTTACATAACCTACTGTATGAGCTCCAATCTGGCTTCAGGAAATCCCGTTCCACCGACACTTGCCTACTATATCTGACTGACCACAAAAGGAAGGAAGTAGATGGAGGGACATTTTGTGTTATTGTTATGTTAGATCTCCAAAAGGCGTTTGATACAGTGGATCGTGAGATCATGTTAATCAAACTAAGAGCCATGGAATTTAACAACTTAGCAGTAAAATGGGTCAGCTCTTACCTGCAAGGAAGAAAACAGATGGTGGATATGGATGGGACCCTGTCTAAACCTAAAAGCTTGAACTGCGGGGTACCCCAAGGGACTGTACTAAGTCCACTTTTCTTTCTGTGGTATATAAATGATTTGAAATGTGCCTTTACATGTGACCTTTTCCTCTATGCTAGAGATGATTCTCTACTGTTAGTTTCTCACAAAGACAAAAAATGTGGTTGAGAAAGTCCCTCAGTGCTGAACTTCTGAATGTAAATAAATAGCTAAATGACAATCAGCTGTCACTTCACCTTGGAAAAATAGAGTCCATCTTGCTCGGGTCCAAAGTGGAA
This sequence comes from Brachymystax lenok tsinlingensis, assembly GCA_030435695.1. Taxonomy (NCBI): domain Eukaryota; kingdom Metazoa; phylum Chordata; class Actinopteri; order Salmoniformes; family Salmonidae; genus Brachymystax; species Brachymystax lenok. Next base: position 37,258,484 of record CM059796.1, read on the forward strand.
CTGGGGAGATCCTCTGCCTTTAAGGTGGCAGTAGGTGACATAGTAGTCACAGCAAAAGACTCAGTTAATTATCTTAAAACGTAATCTCCAAAGAGAACCATACAATTAGGTATCTGGCAATGCCACTTCGACTATGCATGCTCTTCCTGGTACAACAGTGCTCCCAAGATAACTACTTTAACTTAGTCCGGGATAACCATAACTATTCCACTAGAAGGAGTGAACTAGTACCGAGTACTAGTTCACTACGATTTGGCTGAATTGTTAAATGGTTCTCAGATGGTCAGAGCCCATAGACCAGGCTAATGTACTGAATGGTATTTCATCCATTATAGCACCCAGAGCTCCCTATACTAGAAAAGAAAATACGCAGTTCCGTACAAAAACTCTTCCATTTCAACTTATCTGCTCACTGTGTATTTTCTTACACACGTCTCTCTCTGTGTGGAGCTATAGGGTGTGTGTGAGTGTGTGTGAGTGTGAGTGTGAGTGTGTGTGTGTGTGTGTGTGTGTGTGTGTGTGTGTGTGTGTGTGTGTGTGTGTGTGTGTGTGTGTGTGTGTGTGTGTGTGTGTGTGTGTGTGTGTGTGTGAGAGAGAGTGTGTGAGAGAGTGTGTGAGTGTGTGTGAGAGTGTGTGAGAGTGTGAGAGCGCGATAGAGGACAAAGACAGCTAGTAAAAAGAGAGAGGATTTGAAGTTGATATTTACAGAATCAAAGAGCTGCACAACTTTCTGATGGATTTCCTCAGGGGAGATGAGCCTGTTTAGGCAGACACTGATCTGGGCTTCCACTGATTAAGCTGTCTATCACACACACACACAAACAAACACACAGCTGAGTTCAAGGAGACACCAGCGCACTGAACCCTCCTGCAAACAAACCAGGAAAGCTGTTCTTTCCAACTAGCATCAGGTTTTGAAGGTTTCAGTAGTTATGTTGATGTACAGCCCATCGAAGTTCCAGAGTGAGTGCTACATTTACATTGTAGTAGATGTCTTATCCAGATGTAGTAGATGTATTATCCAGATGTAGTAGATGTCTTATCTAGATGTAGTAGATGTCTTATCCAGATGTAGTAGATGTCTTATCTAGATGTAGTAGATGTCTTATCCAGATGAAGTAGATGTCTTATCCAGATGTAGTAGATGTCTTATCCAGATGTAGTAGATGTCTTATCTAGATGTAGTAGATGTCTTATCCAGATGTAGTAGATGTCTTATCCAGATGTAGTAGATGTCTTATCCAGATGTAGTAGATGTCTTATCCAGATGTAGTAGATGTCTTATCTAGATGTAGTAGATGTCTTATCCAGATGAAGTAGATGTCTTATCCAGATGTAGTAGATGTCTTATCCAGATGTAGTAGATGTCTTATCCAGATGTAGTAGATGTCTTATCCAGATGTAGTAGATGTCTTATCCAGATGTAGTATATGTCTTATCCAGATGTAGTAGATGTCTTATCCAGATGTAGTAGATGTCTTATCTAGATGTAGTAGATGTCTTATCCAGATGTTGTAGATGTCTTATCCAGATGTAGTAGATGTCTTATCCAGATGTAGTAGATGTCTTATCCAGATGTAGTAGATGTCTTATCTAGATGTAGTAGATGTCTTATCCAGATGTAGTAGATGTCTTATCCAGATGTAGTAGATGTCTTATCCAGATGTAGTAGATGTCTTATCCAGATGTAGTAGATGTCTTATCCAGATGTAGTAGATGTCTTATCCAGATGTAGTAGATGTCTTATCCAGATGTAGTAGATGTCTTATCCAGATGTAGTAGATGTATTATCCAGATGTAGTAGATGTCTTATCTAGATGTAGTAGATGTCTTATCCAGATGTAGTAGATGTCTTATCTAGATGTAGTAGATGTCTTATCCAGATCGACTTACAGGAGCTATTAGCGTAAAGTGCCTTGCTCAAGGGAACAGATAGATTTTCACCTAGTCAGCTCGGGGACTTTTCACCTAGTCAGCATGGGAACATTTAACCTAGTCAGCTCTGGGATTTTTCACCTAGTCAGCTCGTGGATTTTTCACCTAGTCAGCATGGGGACATTTCACCTAGTCAGCTCGTGGACTTTTCACCTAGTCAGCTTGGGGACTTTTCACCCTGTCAGCTTGGGGACTTTTCACCTAGTCATCTCGTGGACTTTTCACCTTGTCAGCTTGTGGACCTTTCACATAGTTAGTTTGGGGAGTCAATGGGGATAGTTCGGGGACTTTCACATAGTTCGTTCAGGGATTTTTCACCTAGTTAGTTCGGGGACTTTTCACCTAGTTAGTTCGGGGACTTTTCACCTAGTTAGTTCAGGGACTTTTCACCTAGTTAGTTCGGGGACTTTTCACCTAGTCAGCTCGGGGACTTTTCACCAAGTCAGCTCGGGGACTTTTCACCTAGTCATTTTGGGGACTTTTCACCTAGTCAGCTCGGGGACTTTTCACCCTGTCAGCTTGTGGACTTTTCACCAAGTCAGCTCGAGGACTTTTCACCCAGTCAGCTCGGGGACTTTTCACCCTGTCAGCTCGGGGACTTTTCACCTAGTCAGCTCGGGGACTTTTCACCTAGTCAGCTCGGGGACTTTTCACCTAGTCAGCTCGGGGACTTTTCACTTAGTCAGCTTGGGGACTTTTCACCTAGTCAGCTCGGGGACTTTTCACCCTGTCAGCTTGTGGACTTTTCACCAAGTCAGCTCGAGGACTTTTCACCCAGTCAGCTCGGGGACTTTTCACCCTGTCAGCTCGGGGACTTTTCACCCTGTCAGCTCGGGGAGTCAAACTAGCAGCCTTTCGGTTACTTTGCCAACCCTCTTAACTGCTAGTATTAAGTATTGAGATTTTTCTTTCACAGACAACGGTAATTGGTTGATCACAACACCTACTCTAGCATCTATTTTTGGAACAACAGAGGATTTGAGCAGCCACAGTCTAATTTGCTGTGTTACGGCCTGAATTAAAGAAAATATGAAATGTAGATGTTTGCTCATCGTCCTACACACAATGCCCCACAATGCCAATGGGGATAAATGTTTTTAGTATTTTTTTTTTTTTATTAATAAAAAATGAAAAGCTGAAAGGTCGTTGTAAATTGTTGTAAATAAGTTCAAGAGTAAAAATGTGCTTAACAAGTCACATAATAAATTGCATGGATTCACTCTGTGTGCAATAATAGTGGTTAACATGATCTTTGAATAACTACCTCATCTCTGTACCCCACACATACAATTATCTGTAAGGTCCCTCAGTCGAGCAGTGAATTTCAAACACAGATTCAACCACAAAGACCAGGAAGGTTTTCCAATGCCTCTCAAAGAAGGGCACCTATTGGTAGATGGGTAAAAATAAAAAAAGCAGACATTGAATATCCCTTTGAGCATGGTGAAGTTATTAATTACACTTTGCATGGTTTATCAATACACCCAGTCACTACAAAGATACAGGCGTCCTTCCTAACTCAGTTGCCGGAGAGGAAGGAAACTGCTCAGGGATTTCACCATGAGGCCAATGGTGACTTTAAAACAGTTACCGAGTTTAATGGCTGTGATAGGAGAAAACTGAGGATGAATCAACCACATTGTAGTTACTCCACAATACTAACCTAAATGACAGTGTGAAAAGAAGGCAGCCTGTATATAATAAAAAAATATTCCAAAACATGCATTCTGTTTGCAACAAGACACTATAAAGTAAATCTGCAAAAAATGTGGCAAAGAAATTAACTTTATGCCTCCCGAGTGGTGCAGTGGTCTAAGACCACTGCAAGCTGCGTTGCTACAGATGCTGGTTCGATACCCGTCTGTGCTGCAGCCGGCCGCGACCGGGAGACCCATGAGGCGACACACAATTGGCTCAACATCGTCCGGGTTAGGGGAGGGTTTGGCTGGCCTGGAGGTCCTTGTCCCTTCGAGCTGTAGCGACTCCTGTGGCATGCCGGGCGCAGTGCACGCTGACACGGTTGCCAGGTGTACGTTTTTTTCTTCCGACACATTGGTGCGGCTGGCTTCCCGGGTCAAGTGGGCGTTGGGTCAAGAAGCAGCGCGGCTTGGCGGGGTTGTGATTCGGAGGACGCACGGCTTTCAACCTTCGCCTCTCTTGAGGCTGTACGGGAGTTAAACTGATGGGACAAGACTGTAACTACCAATTGGATATGATGAAAAGGGGGTAAAAAAAAAGATATATAATAAGAAAGAAATTAACTGTATATCCTGAATACAAAGCGTTATGTTTGGGGCAAATCCAACACAACACATCACTGAGTACCACTCTCCATATTTTCAAGCATGGTGGTGGCTGCATCATGTTATGTGTATGCTTGTCATCTGCAAGGACTACGGAGTTTTTTAGGATAAAAATAAATTGAATAGAGCTAAGCACATGCAAACCCCTAGAGGAAAACCTGGTTCAGTCTGCTTTCCAACAGACACTGGGAGACAAATTCACATGTCAGCAGGACAATAACCAAATATACCCAGGAGTTGCTTACCAAGACGACATTGAATGTTCCTGAGTGGCCTAGTTACAGTTTTGACTTAAATTGTCTTCGAAATATATGGCAAGACTTGAAAATGGCTGTCTAGCAATGATCAACAACCAACTTGACAGAGCTTGAGGAACTGTAACCCACTAGAGTCTATTGATGCACCGGTGCGTCAATCTAAGTAACATAATACAAAAATCCCCATCAAAATCCATCAGTTTAGGGAAAGGGAAAGGGGGGGGGTACCTAGCCAGTTGTACAACTGAATGCCTTCAACTGAAATGTGTCTTCTGCATTTAACCCAACCCCTCTGAATCAGAGAGGGGGGCTAAAGATATCTGGGGGGGTTTTTCATGGCTGAGTCTCAATCCACCGCAATCGCTTATGTCACCCTTCCTCAGCTGCGGTGGAAAGTGGCAGAGCTACAGTGCTGTTTGTCGGACCAGGAGAAAATCTTCTCACAAAAACGTCTGTAGCATCCAAACAGTTTGGCCAACAAAATTATAGAAAGGGGTGACTTTCACGAACACAATGGTGTTCTCCGTTTTGCTCTACGACCCCCACAAGTGTCCCAGGACTGGTCTGAATTCGGCAACGTTGATGTGCCAACTTTTGTCTGTGGCGTCCGAACCGTTTTGGCTACAAACTAATTGCCCCACTGTAGAAATGGGGGACTCTCACGAACATGATGATGTTCTCTGTTTTGTTCTACAACCCCCACAAGGGACTCGTCCAACGGTAACCCATACATTCGAATGGAAGCATGGAGGTCGTTTTGTGCCAACAAAAATAAGGGGTTAAAATATGTCCAGAAAAACGAAAAAACATTTCCTGAGCTTAGGATAGACATTTCAAAACCTTATATTTTTGTTTTACTGTCATTTTTGCCATTTATGAATATGTTATTCAATGCTTTTCTATGGGCTATAGTAGTAAAGCCCCCCGACTGCATAGATAAATTATATAAAATATGATGGAAAAAAGCTTTGACAACTTTGTCTGAAAGATGAATTCCGTTCTTTATTGAATCAGATGTCTCGTTCATCATAAAACCCTTTGATGTGACCAATTACTTTAACAACTACTTCATTGGCAAAGTGGACAAAACTCAGGAATGAAATTCCAACAACAAACTGTGAGCTATTATATTCATGCATAAAATACCTAATTATGAAAGAAAACCAATAAACATTTTAATATTGTAAAGTTTGTGTGGAAGAGATGGAAAATGTATTGCTGGCTATCAGTAATAAGGGTTACACTTTACTTGGATAGTCCATCTGAAAGACGCTTTGCACATTGTCAGTAACATTTCAACTAACTATCTACTAACTCTAACCTTAGCTCTAACCTTAACCTTTTCCTTACCCTAAACCTAACCCTAACCTTTGCAAGCAGTTGTTTATCAAAATATAGTTTGCTTGTTGATAGTATGAACATCTGTAGAGCTTCTACAGTTGGAAACATACTGTATCTTCAATCTGAATGATTCACTGGTCCTAACAAGACGGATGCAAGATGGCGCCGACAGAGAGGGCTGCCTCGCTTCTAGTCCTAGTCCTTCTAGTCCTAGTCCTTCTAGTCCTAGACTAGTCCTTCTAGTCCTAGTCCTTCTAGTCCTAGTCCTTCTAGCCCTAGACTAGTCCTTCTAGTCCTAGTCCTTCTAGTCCTAGACTATTCCTTCTAGTCCTAGTCCTTCTAGTCCAAGACTAGTCCTTCTAGTCCTAGTCCTTCTAGTCCTAGTCCTTGTAGTCCTAGACTAGTCCTTCTAGTCCTAGTCCTTCTAGTCCTAGACTAGTCCTTCTAGTCCTAGTCCTTCTAGTCCTAGACTAGTCCTTCTAGTCCTAGTCCTTCTAGTCCTAGTCCTTCTAGTCCTAGACTAGTCCTTCTAGTCCTAGTCCTTCTAGTCCTAGACTAGTCCTTCTAGTCCTAGTCCTTCTAGTCTAGTCCTTTGCACAAGCATTTCGCTACACTCGCAATAGCATCTGCTAACCATGTGTATGTGACCAATAAAATGTGATTTGAACATCCCAAGAATGGTAAAGCGTCCTTTAACGGTTCTAACAGCATACCAATCAGCTTGCTGCCGGCTCTTAGCAAACCTTTGGAAAGAAATGGGGTTTGACCAGATATTATTTACCATAATCTGTTCATAGAAAAATGTATATGTTATGGCTCTCAACGTCCGCCATATCATGGGTTGAGAGCCATCTATCTAATAGAATGGGGATACCTAGTCAGTTGTACAACTGAAAGCATTCAACTGAAATGTGTCTTCTGCATTTAACCCCTCTGAATCAGAGAGGTGCAGGGGTGGGCTGCCTTAATCTACATCCACGTCTTCAGCACCCGGAGAACAGTGGGTTAACTGCCTTGCTCAGGGACAGAATGGCAAATTTTTATCTTGTCAGCTCTGGGATTCCATCCAGAAACCTTTTGGTTACTGGCCCAACGCTCTAACCACTAGGCTACCTATAACACAGAAGGAATTTGAACCTTCTCTAATGTTAAACATGTAAAGTGTGGTGTACTGCAGGGCAGCTCTCTTGGCCCTCTACTATTTTCTATTTTTACCAATGAACCGGCCACTGGCATTAAACAAAGCCTGTGTGTCTATGTATGCTGATGATTCAACTATACACGTGTCAGCAACCATAGCTAATGAAGTCACTGAAACCCGTAACAAAGAGTTACAGTCAGTTTTAGAATTGGTGGCAAGTAATAAACTGGTCCTGAACATCTCTAAAACTAAGAGCATTGTATTTGGTACAAATCATTCCCTAAGGTCTAGACCTCAGCTGGATCGGATAATAAAAAATGTGCCCATTGAGCAAATCGAGGAGAGTAAATTACTTGGTGTTGGGGAGAGGTCTGTCTGTAATAAAGAGATGCTCTGCATTCTTAAAACCACACTTGTCTAAACAAGTCCTACAGGCTCTAGTTGTCTCCTATCTTGGCTACTGCCCGGTGATGGTCAGGTTCTGCAAAGAAGGCCCTAATGAAGCTACAGCTGACCCAGAACAGAGCAGCACGTCTTGCAATGTTCACATAGAGCTAATGATAACTAAATCCATGTTGATCTTTCTTGGCTCAACTTAGAGGAGAGATTGTCTGTATCACTTCTCGTATTTTTGTAATCAAAATGAACGTGTTAATAACTCAAAAACGGTCTACTCAATCAAGTAACATACTGCTCTGACAGACATTCATATTCCACAAGACATGGAACCAGAAGACACTTCACAGTCCCGATAGCCAATAACGAATTCAAGGCAACGCACAGTAATATATAGAGCTGTGATAGCATCGAACTCCCTGACATCTCAAATCACTCAAGCAAGCATCAGCATTAGCTTTAAAAAATGACTAAAACGCCTAATGAAACCACAGCACAACGCTTCGGACCTAAAATAGCTTGTAGCATCTCCCTCCGGAGCACATCTGGTGTTTGGGTTAAAGTTAAAGGTAAGATGTGCCCCTTGGCATTAGGATATCACGGCCTGCTTAGAGAAAGCAATTGTAAGCAAAGCCTCAGGAGAGTAAGGACTTCAGTCATGCTACGTATGATATGCTACTCTGCTCAGCTCACTGACTAGCATACATTGTGAGAATCTCTCAGGTTGTTTTAAAGAACATTGGTGCAGTGACATTAGAATATCCAGGGCTGTCGGGCTGAAGTGTAGAACGTGTGTATTCTTAGTTCTGTCCTTGAGTTGATACCTAAGTATGTACTGATCTGTGTGTGTATGTGTGTGACTGGTGGAAGCTGCTGGGTGTGTGAATGTGGTGGTGGATAGAGGAGTTGCTGAGGAACTTTAGAGGGAGAAACTTCCATACGATTCCAGGTTACTGAGTTCACGTCTGACCACTGTGGCTGAGGTGAAAGCCACAGCGGGAGCCAAGGACCTTAAAACTTAGTGAAACTCAGTGATGGTGAAACTCAGTGAAGGTGAAACTCAGTGATGGTGAAACTCAGTGATGGTGAAACTCAGTGAAGGTGAAACTCAGTGATGGTGAAACTCAGTGAAGGTGAAACTCAGTGATGGTGAAACTCAGTGATGGTGAAACTCAGTGAAGGTGAAACTCAGTGATGGTGAAACTCAGTGAAGGTGAAACTCAGTGAAGGTGAAACTCAGTGAAGGTAAAACTCAGTGAAGGTGAAACTCAGTGATGGTGAAACTCAGTGAAGGTGAAACTCAGTGATGGTGAAACTCAGTGATGGTGAAACTCAGTGAAGGTGAAACTCAGTGAAGGTGAAACTCAGTGATGGTGAAACTCAGTGAAGGTGAAACTCAGTGATGGTGAAACTCAGTGAAGGTGAAACTCAGTGAAGGTGAAACTCAGTGATGGTGAAACTCAGTGAAGGTGAAACTCAGTGATGGTGAAACTCAGTGATGGTGAAACTCAGTGATGGTGAAACTCAGTGAAGGTGAAACTCAGTGATGGTGAACATCAGTGATGGTGAAACTCAGTGAAGGTGAAACTCAGTGAAGGTGAAACTCAGTGATGGTGAAACTCAGTGATGGTGAAACTCAGTGAAGGTGAAACTCAGTGATGGTGAAACTCAGTGAAGGTGAAACTCAGAGAAGGTGAAACTCAGTGATGGTGAAACTCAGTGAAGGTGAAACTCAGTGAAGGTGAAACTCAGTGATGGTGAAACTCAGTGAAGGTGAAACTCAGTGAAGGTCAAACTCAGTGAAGGTGAAACTCAGTGAAGGTGAAACTCAGTGAAGGTGAAACTCAGTGTTGGGGAACAGTGAACTAAATTCCAATCTTGGTAATGTTTTAACTAGTTAATTACGGTTTGTTTTTGTTGCCTTGAAGTGGTGTAGCTAACTATTGGAACATTGGAAGTATGCAAGAATGTCATTTTTTGGCATTAGCTATAATTCTCACTTGAAAACCCTTTTTGTGTCCCTAATTCTCACTGTTTGTGATTAATAGGCTAACTCAAAATTATTTTACAGAGTGATCTGTATTTGTAATTATTTTACAGAGGGATCTGTTTTTGTAATTATTTTACAGAGTGATCTGTTTTTGTAATTATTTTACAGAGTGATCTGTTTTTGTAATTATTTTACAGAGTGATCTGTTTTTGTAATTATTTTACAGAGTGATCTGTTTTGTAATTATTTTACAGAGGGATCTGTTTTTGTAATTATTTTACAGAGTGATCTGTTTTTGTAATTATTTTACAGAGGGATCTGTTTTTGTAATTATTTTACAGAGTGATCTGTTTTTGTAATTATTTTACAGAGGGATCTGTTTTTGTAATTATTTTACAGAGGGATCTGTTTTTGTAATTATTTTACAGAGTGATCTGTTTTTGTAATTATTTTACAGAGTGATCTGTTTTTGTAATTTGTAGTCTATGACATTTCAAATTTAGATCATATATTTTTTCACAAAGTAGTTTGGGAAGTAGTGAACAATTTTTTCCTAAGTAACTTTAGTTAAGTAAACTATATTTACTGTAGATTAACTTCTTCCAGTGTGAAGTAATTCATAACTTGGTAAACTATATTTTCAGAGTAGCTTGCCTAACACTGGTGAAACTCCCATCTGATTCTGGTTCACTTTATATGAGCAGGAACTTAACAATCCCCGTCTGATTCTGGTTCAGTTTATATGAGCAGGAACGGAACAACTCCCATCTGATTCTGGTTCAGTTTATATGAGCAGGAACGGAACAACTCCCATCTGATTCACAAGGACACTGTTCATTTTATGAGCATAGCGGGTTGTAACTGAATAAAAAGGCCTACATGTTTAAGAGATGACATGTTACTCCAGTAATCCCATTAGGGGTGGTAACTGTAAAAAGTCTATACTTTACCCACGGATACCCATTGGGGGTAGTAACTGTAAAAAGTCTATACTTTACCCAAGGATACCCATTGGGGGTCGTAACTGTAAAAAGTCTATACTTTACCCAAGGATACCCATTGGGGGTGGTAACTGTAAAAAGTCTATACTTTACCCAAGGGTACCCATTGGGGGTGGTAACTGTAAAAGGTCTATACTTTACCCACGGATACCCATTGGGGGTGGTAACTGTAAAAAGTCTATACTTTACCCAAGGATACCCATTGGGGGTGGTAACTGTAAAAAGTCTATACTTTACCCACGGATACCCATTGGGGGTGGTAACTGTAAAAAGTCTATACTTTACCCACGGATACCCATTGGGGGTGGTAAGTATAGAAACAAGGTAGCTTTATTCACGTCAGGGGATTTTAGCAAAAAGTATCAGCCTACAACTGATACCTTGCATCACAACCCACTGTTATTGCGTTTCCATTTTTTTTGTGTATAACTACTGCTGCACACACCTTTTCTATTCCTATACTGTCCATACAAACCATCCTGTATAACTACTGTCCATACAAACCATCCTGTATAACTACTGTCAATACAAACCATCCTGTATAACTACTGTCAATACAAACCATCCTGTATAACTACTGTCAATACAAACCATTCTGTATAACTACTGTCAATACAAACCATCCTGTATAACTACTGTCAATACAAACCATCCTGTATAACTACTGTCAATACAAACAATCCTGTGTAACTACTGTCAATACAAACCATCCTGTATAACTACTGTCAATACAAACCATCCTGTACAACTACTGTCAATACAAACCACCCTGTATAACTACTGTCAATACAAACCATTCTGTATAACTACTGTCAATACAAACCATCTTGTATAACTACTGTCAATACAACCCATCCTGTATAACTACTGTCAATACAAACCATCCTGTATAACTACTGTCAATACAAACCATCTTGTATAACTACTGTCAATACAAACAATCCTGTGTAACTACTGTCAATACAAACCATCCTGTATAACTACTGTCAATACAAACCATCCTGTACAACTACTGTCAATACAAACCAATCCTGTATAACTACTGTCAATACAAACCATCCTGTATAACTATTGTCAATACAAAACATACTGTATAACTACTGTCAATACCATACTGTATAACTACTGTCAATACCATACTGTATAACTACTGTCAATACCATCCTGTATAACTACTGTCAATACAAACCATCCTGTATAACTACTGTCAATACCATACTGTATAACTACTGTCAATACCATCCTGTATAACTACTGTCAATACCATACTGTATAACTACTGTCAATACCATACTGTATAACTACTGTCAATACAAACCATCCTGTATAACTACTGTCAATACAACCCATCCTGTATAACTACTGTCAATACAAACCACCCTGTATAACTACTGTCAATACAAACCATCCTGTATAACTACTGTCAATACAAACCATCCTGTATAACTACTGTCAATACAACCCATCCTGTATAACTACTGTCAATACAAACCATCCTCTATAACTACTGTCAATACAAACCATCCTGTATAACTACTGTCAATACAAACCATCCTGTATAACTACTGTCAATACAAACCATCCTGTATAACTACTGTCAATACAAACCATCCTGTATATATACTGTCAATACAAACCATTCTGTATAACTACTGTCAATACAAACCATTCTGTATAACTACTGTCAACACAAACCATCCTGTATAACTACTGTCAATACAAACCATCCTGTATAACTACTGTCAATACAACCCATCCTGTATAACTACTGTCAATACAAACCATCCTGTATAACTACTGTCAATACAAACCATTCTGTATAACTACTGTCAATACAACCCATCCTGTATAACTACTGTCAATACAAACCATCCTGTATAACTACTGTCAATACAAACCATCCTGTATAACTACTGTCAATACAACCCATCCTGTATAACTACTGTCAATACAAACCATCCTGTATAACTACTGTCAATACAAACCATACTGTATAACTACTGTCAATACAAACCATCCTGTATAACTACTGTCAATACAAACCATTCTGTATAACTACTGTCAATACAAACCATCCTGTATAACTACTGTCAATACAAACCATCCTGTATAACTACTGTCAATACAAACCATCCTGTTTAACTACTGTCAATACAAACCATTCTGTATAACTACTGTCAAAACAAACCATCCTGTATAACTACTGTCAATACAAACCATCCTGTATAACTACTGTCAATACAAACTATCCTGTTTATAAATTCCGCTGTAGACACCTTTTCTATTCATATACTGCATATACAGTTGAAGTCGGAAGTTTACATACACCTTAGCCAAATACATTTAAACTCAGTTTTTCACAATTCCTGATATTCAATCCTAGTAAGAATTCCCTGTTTTAGGTCAGTTAGGATCACCACTTTATTTTAAGAATGTGAAATGTCAGAATAATAGTAGAGGGAAAAATTTATTTCAGCTTTTATTTCTTTCATCACATTCCCAGTGGGTCAGAAGTTTACATACAGTCAATTAGTATTTGGTAGAATTGCCTTTAAATTGTTTAACTTTGGTCAATCGTTTCGGGTAGCCTTCCACAAGCTTCCCACAATAAATTGGGTAAATTTTGGCCCATTTCTCCTGACAGAGCTGGTGTAACTGAATCAGGTTTGTAGGCCTCCTTGCTCGCACACGCTTTTTCAGTTCTGCACCACAAATGTTCTATAGAATTGAGGTCAGGGCATTGTGATGGCCACTCTAATACCTTGACTTTGTTGTCCTTAAGCCATTTTTCCACAACTTTGGAAGTATGCTTGGGGTCATTGTCCATTCGGAAGACCCTGAACATTTGAACTTCCTGACTGATGTCTTGAGATGTTGCTTCAATATATCCACATAATTTTCCTTCCTCATGACACCATCTATTTTGTGAAGTGCACCAGTCCCTCCTGCAGCAAAGCACCCCCACAACATGATGCTGCCACTCCTGTGCTTCACGGTTGGGATGGTGTTCTTCGGCTTGCAAGCCTCCCCCTTTTTCCTCCAAACATAACGATGGTCATTACGGCCAAACAGTTCTATTTTTGTTTCATCAGACCAGAGGACATTTCTCCAAAAAGTACGATCTTTGTCCCCATGTGCAGTTGCAAACCGTAGTCTGGCTTTGTAATGAGGGTTTTGGAGCAGTGGCTTCTTCCTTGCTGAGCGGCCTTTCAGGTGATGAACCAGACTTGTGGCAGTCTACAATTTTGTTTCTGAGGTAGTGGCTGATTTCTTTTGATTTTCCCATGATGTCAAGCAAAGAGGCACTCAGTTTGAAGGTAGGCCTTGAAATACATCCATAGGTACACCTCCAATTGACTCAAATGATGTCAATTAGCCTATCAGAAGCCATGACATAATTTCCTGGAATTGTCCAAGCTGTTTAAAGGCATAGTCAACTTAGTGTATGTAAACTTCTGACCCACTGGAATTGTGATACAGTGAATTATAAGTAAAATAATCTGTCTATAAACAATTGTTGGAAAAGGTACTTGTGTCATGCACAAAGTAGATGTCCTAACCGACTTGCCAAAACTATAATTTGTTAACAAGAATTTTGTGGAGTGGTTGAAAAACGAGTTTTGATGACTCCAACCTAAGTGTATGTAAACTTCCGACTTCAACTGTATATATATATATATATATACAGTGGGGAAAAAAAGTATTTAGTCAGCCACCAATTGTGCAAGTTCTCTCACTTAAAAAGATGAGAGAGGCCTGTAATTTTCATCATAGGTACACTTCAACTATGACAGACAAAATGAGGAAAAAAAATCCAGAAAATCACATTGTAGGATTTTTTATGAATTTATTTGCAAATTATGGTGGAAAATAAGTATTTGGTCAATAACAAAAGTTTATCTCAATACTGTTATATACCCTTTGTTGGCAATGACAGAGGTCAAATGTTTTCTGTAAGTCTTCACAAGGTTTTCACACACTGTTGCTGGTATTTTGGCCCATTCCTCCATGCAGATCTCCTCTAGAGCAGTGATGTTTTGGGGCTGTCGCTGGGCAACACGGACTTTCAACTCCCTCCAAAGATTTTCTATGGGGTTGAGATCTGGAGACTGGCTAGGCCACTCCAGGACCTTGAAATGCTTCTTACGAAGCCACTCCTTCGTTGCCCGGGCAGTGTGTTTGGGATCATTGTCATGCTGAAAGACCCAGCCACGTTTCATCTTCAATGCCCTTGCTGATGGAAGGAGGTTTTTACTCAAAATCTCACGATACATGGCCCCATTCATTCTTTCCTTTACACAGATCAGTCGTCCTGGTCCCTTTGCAGAAAAACAGCCCCAAAGCATGATGTTTCCACCCCCATGCTTCACAGTAGGTATGGTGTTCTTTGGATGCAACTCAGCATTCTTTGTCCTCCAAACCACGACAAGTTGAGTTTTTACCAAAAAGTTATATTTTGGTTTCATCTGACATTCTCCCAATCCTCATCTGGATCATCCAAATGCTCTCTAGCAAACTTTAGACGGGCCTGAACATGTACTGGCTTAAGCAGGGGGACACGTCTGGCACTGCAGGATTTGAGTCCCTGGCGGCGTAGTGTGTTACTGATGGTAGGCTTTGTTACTTTGGTCCCAGCTCTCTGCAGGTCATTCACTAGGTCCCCGTGTGGTTCTGGGATTTTTGCTCAACGTTCTTGTGATCATTTTGACCCCACGGGTGAGATCTTGCGTGGAGCCCCAGATCGAGGAAGATTATCAGTGGTCTTGTATGTCTTCCATTTCCTAATAATTGCTCCCACAGTTGATTTCTTCAAACCAAGCTGCTTACCTATTGCAGATTCAGTCTTCCCAACCTGGTGCAGGTCTACAATTTTGTTTCTGGTGTCCTTTGACAGCTCTTTGGTCTTAGCCATAGTGGAGTTTGGAGTGTGACTGTTTGAGGTTGTGGACAGGTGTCTTTTATACTGATAACAAGTTCAAACAGGTGCCATTAATACAGGTAATGAGTGGAGGACAGAGGAGCCTCTTAAAGAAGAAGTTACAGGTCTGTGAGAGCCAGAAATCTTGCTTGTTTGTATGTGACCAAATACTTATTTTCCACCATAATTTGCAAATAAATTCATAAAAAATCCTACAATGTGATTTTCTGGATTTTCTTCCCTCATTTTGTCTGTCACAGTTGAAGTGTACCTATGATGAAAATTACAGGCCTCTCTCATCTTTTTAAGTGAGAGAACTTGCACAATTGGTGGCTGACTAAATACTTTTTTCCCCCACTGTATATACACAGTACCAGTCAAAAGTTTGGACACATCTACTCATTCAAGGGTTTTTCTTTATTTTTACAATTTTCTACATTGTAGAATAATTGTGAAGACATTAAACTATGAAATAACACATATGGAATCATGTACTAACCAAAAAAGTGGTAAACAAATCAAAATATATTTTAGATTTGAGATTATTCGAAGTAGCCACTGTATACCTTGTTGACAGCTTTGCACACTCTTGGTATTCTCTCAACCAGCTTCATGAGGTAGTCACCTAGAATGCATTTCAATTAACAGGTGTGCCTTGTTAAAAGGTAATTTGTGGAATTTCTTTCCTTCTTAATGCATTTGAACCAATCACTTGTTTTGTGACAAGGTACGGGTGGTATACAGAAGATAGCCCTATTTGGTAAACGACCAAGTCCATATTATGGCAAGAACAGCTCAAATAAGCAAAGAGAATCGACAGTCCATCATTACTTTAAGACATGAAGGCCAGTCAATCCAGTTTCTTCAAGTGCAGTCGGCAAAAACCATCAAGCGCTATGATGAAACTGGCTCTCATGAGGATCGCCACTGGAAAGGAAGACTCAGAGTTACCTCTGCTGCAGAGGATTAGTTCATTAGAGTTACCAGCCTCAGAAATTGCAGCCCAAATAAATGCTTCACAGAGTACAAGTAACAGACACATCTCAACAACAACTGTTTAGAGGAGAGGAGTGAATCAGGCCTTCATGGTTGAATTGCGGCAAATAAACCACTCCTAAAGGACACCAATAAGAAGAATAGACTTGCTTGTGCCAAGAAACACGAGCAATGGACATTAGACCGGTGGAAATCTGTCCTTTGGTCTGATGAGTCCAGATTTGAGATTTTTGGTTCCAACCACCGTGTCTTTGTGAGACGCAGAGTAGGTGAACGGATTATCTCTGCATGTGTGGTTCCCAACGTGAAGCATGGAGGAGGAGGTGTGATGGTGTGGGGGTGCTTTGCTGATGACACTGTCTGTGATTTATTTAGAATTCAAGGCACACCAGCATGTCTACCAAGGAATTCTGCAGCGATACACCATCTCATCTGGTTTGCGCTTAGTGGGACTATCTGTTTTCAGCAGGACAATGATCCAACACACCTCCAGGCTGTGTAAGGGCTATTTGACCAAGAGAGGAGAGTGATTGAGGGCTGCATCAGATGACCTGGCCTCCACAATCACCTGACCTCAACCCAATTGAGATGGTTTGGGATAAGTTGGACCGCAGAGTGAAGGAAAAGCAGGCAACAAGTACTCAGCAGATGTGGGAACTCCTTCAAGACTGTTGGAAAAGCATTCCAGGTGAAGCTGGTTGAGAGAATGCCAAGAGTGTGCAAAGCTGTCATTAATGGAAAAGGGTGGCTACTTTGAAGAATCTAAAATCTAAAATACATTTTGATTTGTTTAACACTTGTTGGGTTTGTTTAACACTACATTAATCCATATGTGTTGTTTCATAGATTTGACGTCTTCACTATTATTCTACAACGTAGAAAATAGTACAAATGAAGAAAACCCCTTGAATGAGTAGGTGTGTCCAAACTTTTAACTGGTACTGTACATATTTATATTCCGGTCTCATTGCTAGATCTAGATCTAGAAACACAAGCATTTAGCTAGGTATTACTGCAATGTTGATGCTAGAAACACAAGCATTTAGTTAGGTATTACTGCACTGGTGGAGCTAGAAACACAAGCATTTAGTTAGATATTACTGCACTGTTGGAGCTAGAAACACAAGCATTTAGTTAGATACTACTGCACTGTTGGAGCTGGGAACACAAGCATTTAGTTAGATATTACTGTACTGTTGGAGCTAGAAACACAAGCATTTAGTTAGATACTACTGCACTGTTGGAGCTAGAAACACAAGCATTTAGTTAGATACTACTGAACTGTTGGAGCTAGAAACACAAGCATTTAGTTAGATACTACTGCACTGGTGGAGCTAGAAACACAAGCATTTAGTTAGATACTACTGCACTGTTGGAGCTAGAAACACAAGCATTTAGTTAGATATTTGGTTAGACTATTATTTGAGTTCCTTCGTTATTAGACTGGTAATTTTGGATGTGCCAGATTTGGGAGGGAAGGAAGACTCTCTTAAATTAAATATGTGTGGGGACTTTGGACAACATCAAAACAGCTTTAAAACCCATCTGTCTGATGAGAGAGAGAGGCAGCTGTCGAGTGTGAACACACACGCAGAAACACACACACACACACACACAATACAGATCCATATTTTATCTTTCCATGAGTCAGGTAAAAAGGTCAAATGCATTTCGCCGTCACTGGATATATAACTAGGATACACGCATTGAAAAATAAGACACATTGAGACCACGTCTGCAGCTAATGTCAGCTGAGCTGCCAGCGTCTGACTCTGCTAGCACTGGCCACACACAGAAGCAGCCGTCATGCATTACAGCTACATTTCCCATTAAATGTCAGGCTCTGCACCAAAAAGAAAAAAAAAACGACTCTCTACTCAGAGAACCTCAGAGTCTAAATCTACGGATCGGCTCTGGCTCAGTGTGCCAGCCGCCCAGCAGTTTACAGTCGACGCTGGTCACATTCTACTACTAGCCGCTGCATGTCACGTCAGTGAACACCAATTAGACCCTCGAGTAGGCTAGTCTTGCCTAACGGCCGACCGTTATCATTTTTGAATATTAGCCCAGCAGTGAAATGTAAACGAAGTCCGAGCCAGGACTGGATGACATCATGTCTGTGAGAGGGGAAAAAAAACATTTTATGCGTAGCGGTAGCCATGAAAACAGACACTGGTCTCGCTGCCGTTGGTTGCAGAGTTGACTAGGCTGTTTTCGTGAGGGCGAGTGAATCGTTGGCGCCTAGAATCCTCACATGGAATATAACGGCGTGCCTGATTCCAGCTCTCACAGGCAGGCATTCTCTCTCTCTCTCTCTCTCTCTCTCTCTCTCTCTCTCTCTCTCTCTCTCTCTCTCACAAAAAGCCTCTTCCCTCTCTCTCTCTCTCTCTCTCTCTCTCTCTCACAAAAAGCCTCTTCCCTCTCTCTCTCTCTCTCTCTCTCTCTGTCTCTCGCTGTCTCCCTCCCTCTCTCTCTCTCTCTCTCTCTCTCTCTCTCTCTCTCTCTCTCTCTCTCTCTCTCTCTCTCTCTCTCCTCTGCCCTCAAAAGGCCTCTTCCCTCCCCATACCCACACAATGGTGTATACAGTGCAGGGAGAGAGACACACTACAACAGAGTAGACATCAACTGTGCTCGTATAGGTGGGAGTGTGAGGGTGGTCAAGTCAAGAGAGGTCTCCTTGTATGAGGGGTTAATAGTTCAAAAGGAGTAGACCTACCGTTTTGTTTTTGTTTTGTTTTTTTTGTAGTGTGAGGCAGCTTGATGTAGAAGTCCATCCCCTGGGACAGGAAGCTAGTTTATCACAAGGCCTTACCCCAAATCTATCTCCTTGATTCTGAGCACCAAGCAGAGATGCATTTGGAGTCCTATTTTTACAGTCTTTGGGTATGACTCAGCCAGGGGTCGAACTCCCAACCTTTAATCTCAGAGCGGACTGTGAATCGGTGGGCAAGTGTAAGCAAATAATCCCTCGTGAAAACGATAAGACCTACTGGTGAAACCAGACACACACGTCAGACAAGACGGACAGAATCACTGCTGGTTGTGTGTTTATCACGCTAGTCATGTACCAGGGGGGTTATACCAGGTGAGCACAGGAGGACGAGAGGAGAAGAGAGGAGACGAGGGTAGTGGATGGGTTTCATATGGTGGGTGAGGAAGAGGAAGAGGAAGAGGAAGGGTTTCAGGTGGTGTGTCAGTAGGCACCCAGACAGACAGCCAGACAGACAGACATCCAGACAGACAGACAGCCAGACAGACAGACATCATCCTTCAATTTATCTTACCTCCATACTTGTCCCATCTGGAAGATGTGTATGAGGGTCTGCCACAGCCACACAGAGAGAAGGCAGCACCTGTCCCTTCCCTGCGCGCTCAGCCCTGCCGTAGCTCTCCGGTTGCTCAGCCCTTCCACAGAGCCCAGACCGCCCCCGGTGTAATCCTGCACGAACCACCTGAAGCTCAGGATCTGGACCAGCACCGAGGGCACCAGCACCAAGAAGAGGGTGAGTCCGGACCAGAGGTAGTCACGCTTGTGGTAGTAGTCGATGGCCAGCGCCAGGTCTGTCCCCACGTCCCAGAAGAACACGAACAGGGCCAGGATGATCCAAAGACAGTCCAGCCAGAGGCGTTCTTGTTGCTGCGGCCGCCCCGGCCCTGCGTCCCCTTGTCCTCCCCCGCCTCTCCTCTTGTCGTGGAGGTAATGCAGACAGGCGCTCCGGCAGCCCCAGTAACAGGACGAGGTGTTGCAGCAGTGGCAGATGTGGAAAGAGCTGCCTTCCCTCGGGTCGCCCTCGCCGGTCCCCACCACCTCGTCCAGGTTGTGCAGCTGGGCGAATCCCCGGACGACCCCCCGACCATCGGATTTTGCTGCCATCTTGCTCGCTACTGAAGCGTCTCAGACCTCCGGCTTCCGGGGTTCGTGACGACACTTCCCTGACACCTGTTTTCCGAGTGCCAAATGTGGGAGCCATCTAAAAAAAACTGGGAGGCAGTGCGGCAGCGTCTCCGGCTTGGTTCCCAGATTGTGTCCAGGCGGCAGCGGTAGCGTCACAGACATAACCCATCTTCTCTCTCGGTATGTGATGTGGTACCGCCGAAGAGGAGAGGAGGTAGCCTGGCTACAGCTAGTATGCTGCTACTACTACTACTACGCTGGTGTATTCAATACCTGTACCTAATAATCTTTCACAGCCTCATCATTCCAGTGTTTTCTGTTATTCTGCAGCAGCTCACCCTCTTCGTCTCCTTCCTTCCCCCCAGCTGCAGGGCTGAATGCCACGAGCCGACCGTCCTTCCGACGACTACCTAATTCATCCCCTCACCCTCTCTCTCGTTCTCTGTCCCTC
The DNA here is from genome assembly GCA_030435695.1 of Brachymystax lenok tsinlingensis. Lineage (NCBI taxonomy): Eukaryota > Metazoa > Chordata > Actinopteri > Salmoniformes > Salmonidae > Brachymystax > Brachymystax lenok. The sequence continues at coordinate 37,279,108 of CM059796.1, forward strand.
TCTCTCTCTCTCTCTCTCTCTCTCTCTCTCTCTCTCTCTCTCTCTCTCTCTCTCTCTCTCTCTCTCTCTCTCTCTCTCTCTCTCTCTCTCTCTCTCTCTCTCTCTCTCTCTCTCGTTCTCTGTCCCTCTCTCTCTCTCTCTCTCTCTCTCTCTCTCTCTCTCTCGTTCTCTGTCCCTCTCTCTCTCTCTCTCTCTCTCTCTCTCTCTCCCCACCGAGCTCTCTCCCTCTCCCTCTCCCTATCCCTCTCCCTCTCTCCCTGCCGCTCTCTCTCTCTCTCTCTCTCTCCCCACCATGCTCTCTCTCTCTCTCCCCCTCTCTCTCTCCCTCTCCCTCTCTTTCTGCTAAACGTGGTTGCCACCTAGTGTTTTGTTTAAAGCCCCAAATATGGAAGAAGAGGGCTGCATGATGTAATGCTGCGTTGTGCGTACAGGGTGTGTGTATTTGTGAACCCCTTGTCCAATGAGCTCTCCCCCCTATCTCTACCTGTGTGTGTGTGTGTGTGTGTGTGTGTGTGTGTGTGTGTGTGTGTGTGTGTGTGTGTGTGTGTGTGTGTGTGTGTGTGTGTGTGTGTGTGTGTGTGTGTGTGTGTGTGTGTGTGTGTGTGTGTGTGTGTGTGTGTGTGTGGACTACATTAGCCTATAGTAGTCTTATCCATTCAGCCGTGTGATATGTGATGGGAGGTTCTAGATAACCCCCAAGGCTGATACATGGGATATTGATATGAGGAAGTAATTATGAAAAGTCCACGGTTGACAAGGCTTGGAACATATGGCTAAAGAGCACGGCATATACTGGCTTACAAAGTTCCTGTTAATTTGGCAGGATATTTATGGAATAAACTGAAGTGAGAGAAGAGCCACAAGGTGTAAGCTAAGATCGATGAAATCAAATGTAATTATTTCAGAAATATATTGATCAATAATTTGGTGAATAAATCATTGATTAGAACCGTTCTCTAGACGAGAAACACCACTCATTTAAAAAATGTTGTGACATTTCTGCAGTTAGGCTTTATTAAACATCACATCGTATCTGTCTGCCAATGGCGTTAAAGACTTGGCTGAAAGTAACGTTCATCGCTAGTGGCAGGTAGAGAGAAGCTGAAATGGTGGGGGGGTGGGAGAGAAGATGAAATTACTCCTCAATCCTCCCTCCTCTCTCCTCCCTCCTACCCCTTTTCTTACTCCTCAATCCTCCCTCCTCTCTCCTCCCTCCTCCCCCCTCCATCCTCCTCCCTCCTACCCCCTCCATCCTCCTCCCTCCTACCCCTTTTCTTACTCCCTCAATCCTCCCTCCTCTCTCTCCTCCCTCCTCCTCCCTCCTCTCTCCTCCCTCCTCCCCTTCCTCCCTCCTCTCTCCTCCCTCCTCCTCCCTCCTCTCTCCTCCCTCCTCCCCCCTTCCTCCCTCCTCTCTCCTCCCTCCTCCTCCCTCCTCCCTCCTACCCCCCTCCATCCTCCTCCCTCCTACCCCTTTTCTTACTCCCTCAATCCTCCCTCCTCTCTCCTCCCTCCTCCTCCCTCCTCTCTCCTCCCTCCTCCCCCTTCCTCCCTCCTCTCTCCTCCCCCTTCCTCCCTCCTCTCTCCTCCCTCCTCTATCCTCTCTCCTCTCTCCTCTCTCCTCCCCCCTTCCTCCCTCCTCTCTCCTCCCTTGTCTCCCCTCCCTCCTCCTTGAGAGCAGATTATTCCAGCACTACAGACCTGCGACAATCTGTGCATGCTATCTTGAACACGCACGCTTATAGTTACAGTAACCTCAGAATACGGCCTTGTATGTGTTTATAATTTTAAGGTTGAATTTTAAATTATTTTAAGAAAGCCTTTAATATAATATATTCTGTATTGCAAAAGCAACCAAATATCAACATTTAAACAAGATGTACAGTACCAGTCAAAACTTCAGGACAAGTCTGTAGATGCATCATGTCTGGCTGTCTATACAGTAGATGCATCATGTCTGGCTGTCTGTAGATGCATCATGTCTGACTGTCTATACAGTAGATGCATCATGTCTGGCTGTCTGTAGATGGATCATGTCTGGCTGTCTGTAGATGCATCATGTCTGGCTGTCTATACAGTAGATGCATCATGTCTGGCTGTCTATACAGTAGATGCATCATGTCTGGCTGTCTGTAGATGCATCATGTCTGACTGTCTATACAGTAGATGCATCATGTCTGGCTGTCTATACAGTAGATGCATCATGTCTGACTGTCTATACAGTAGATGCATCATGTCTGACTGTCTATAGATGCATCATGTCTGACTGTCTATACAGTAGATGCATCATGTCTGGCTGTCTATACAGTAGATGCATCATGTCTGGCTGTCTGTAGATGCATCATGTCTGGCTGTCTGTAGATGCATCATGTCTGACTGTCTATACAGTAGATGCATCATGTCTGGCTGTCTATACAGTAGATGCATCATGTCTGGCTGTCTGTAGATGCATCATGTCTGGCTGTCTGTAGATGCATCATGTCTGACTGTCTATACAGTAGATGCATCATGTCTGGCTGTCTGTAGATGCATCATGTCTGGCTGTCTGTAGATGCATCATGTCTGTCTGTCTGTAGATGCATCATGTCTGGCTGTCTATACAGTAGATGCATCATGTCTGGCTGTCTATACAGTAGATGCATCATGTCTGGCTGTCTGTAGATGCATCATGTCTGGCTGTCTATACAGTAGATGCATCATGTCTGGCTGTCTATACAGTAGATGCATCATGTCTGGCTGTCTGTAGATGCATCATGTCTGGCTGTCAGTAGATGCATCATGTCTGACTGTCTATACAGTAGATGCATCATGTCTGGCTGTCTGTAGATGCATCATGTCTGGCTGTCTATACAGTAGATGCATCATGTCTGGCTGTCTGTAGATGGATCATGTCTGGCTGTCTATACAGTAGATGCATCATGTCTGGCTGTCTATACAGTAGATGCATCATGTCTGGCTGTCTATACAGTAGATGCATCATGTCTGGCTGTCTGTAGATGCATCATGTCTGGCTGTCTATACAGTAGATGCATCATGTCTGGCTGTCAATTAAGGCAGCCCCCCGCACCTCTCTGATTCAGAGGGGTTGGGTTAAATGCGGAAGACACATTTCGGTTGAAGGCATTCGGTTGTACAACTGACTAATAATGGTGGCTTTGATGTCTGACTGTCTATACAGTAGATGCATCATGTCTGGCTGTAGATGCATCATGTCTGACTGTCTATAGATGCATCATGTCTGACTGTCTATAGATGCATCATGTCTGGATGTAGATGCATCATGTCTGGATGTCTATAGATGGATCATGTCTGTCTGTCTATAGATGCATCATGTCTGGCTATAGATGCATCATGTCTGGCAGTCTATAGATGCATCATGTCTGACTGTCTATACAGTAGATGCATCATGTCTGGCTGTCTGTAGATGCATCATGTCTGACTGTCTGTAGATGCATCATGTCTGACTGTCTATACAGTAGATGCATCATGTCTGGCTGTCTGTAGATGGATCATGTCTGGCTGTCTGTAGATGCATCATGTCTGACTGTCTATACAGTAGATGCATCATGTCTGGCTGTCTGTAGATGCATCATGTCTGACTGTCTATACAGTAGATGCATCATGTCTGGCTGTCTGTAGATACATCATGTCTGACTGTCTGTAGATGCATCATGTCTGACTGTCTATACAGTAGATGCATCATGTCTGGCTGTCTGTAGATGCATCATGTCTGGCTGTCTGTAGATGCATCATGTCTGGCTGTCTGTAGATGCATCATGTCTGACTGTCTATACAGTAGATGCATCATGTCTGACTGTCTATACAGTAGATGCATCATGTCTGGCTGTCTGTAGATGCATCATGTCTGGCTGTCAGTAGATGCATCATGTCTGACTGTCTATACAGTAGATGCATCATGTCTGGCTGTCTGTAGATGCATCATGTCTGGCTGTCTGTAGATGCATCATGTCTGACTGCCTATACAGTAGATGCATCATGTCTGGCTGTCTGTAGATGGATCATGTCTGGCTGTCTGTAGATGCATCATGTCTGATTGTCTATACAGTAGATGCATCATGTCTGGCATGTCTGGCTGTCTGTAGATGCATCATGGCGGCAGGTGGTAGCCTAGTGGTTAGAGTGTTGGACTTGTAACCGGAGGGTTGTAAGTTCGAATCCCCGAGCTGACAAGGAAAAAATCTGTCGTTCTTCCCCTGAACAAGGCAGTTAACCCACTGTTCCCCGGGCGCCGAAGACGTGGATGTCAATTAAGGCAGCCCCCCGCACCTCTCTGATTCAGAGGGGTTGGGTTAAATGCGGAAGACACATTTCGGTTGAAGGCATTCGGTTGTACAACTGACTAATAATGGTGACTTTGATGTCTGACTGTCTATACAGTAGATGCATCATGTCTGGCTGTAGATGCATCATGTCTGACTGTCTATAGATGCATCATGTCTGGATGTAGATGGATCATGTCTGTCTGTCTATAGATGCATCATGTCTGGCTATAGATGCATCATGTCTGGCAGTCTATAGATACATCATGTCTGACTGTCTATACAGTAGATGCATCATGTCTGGCTGTCTGTAAATGCATCATGTCTGACTGTCTGTAGATGCATCATGTCTGACTGTCTATACAGTAGATGCATCATGTCTGGCTGTCTGTAGATGGATCATGTCTGGCTGTCTGTAGATGCATCATGTCTGACTGTCTATACAGTAGATGCATCATGTCTGGCTGTCTGTAGATGCATCATGTCTGACTGTCTATACAGTAGATGCATCATGTCTGGCTGTCTGTAGATACATCATGTCTGACTGTCTGTAGATGCATCATGTCTGACTGTCTATACAGTAGATGCATCATGTCTGGCTGTCTGTAGATGCATCATGTCTGGCTGTCTGTAGATGCATCATGTCTGGCTGTCTGTAGATGCATCATGTCTGACTGTCTATACAGTAGATGCATCATGTCTGACTGTCTATACAGTAGATGCATCATGTCTGGCTGTCTGTAGATGCATCATGTCTGGCTGTCAGTAGATGCATCATGTCTGACTGTCTATACAGTAGATGCATCATGTCTGGCTGTCTGTAGATGCATCATGTCTGGCTGTCTGTAGATGCATCATGTCTGACTGCCTATACAGTAGATGCATCATGTCTGGCTGTCTGTAGATGGATCATGTCTGGCTGTCTGTAGATGCATCATGTCTGATTGTCTATACAGTAGATGCATCATGTCTGGCATGTCTGGCTGTCTGTAGATGCATCATGGCGGCAGGTGGTAGCCTAGTGGTTAGAGTGTTGGACTTGTAACCGGAGGGTTGCAAGTTCGAATCCCTGAGCTGACAAGGAAAAAATCTGTCGTTCTTCCCCTGAACAAGGCAGTTAACCCACTGTTCCCCGGGCGCCGAAGACGTGGATGTCAATTAAGGCAGCCCCCCGCACCTCTCTGATTCAGAGGGGTTGGGTTAAATGCGGAAGACACATTTCGGTTGGTGTGTCTTCCACCATTTATAATAATGGTGACTTTGATGTCTGACTGTCTATACAGTAGATGCATCATGTCTGGCTGTCTGTAGATGCATCATGTCTGACTGTCTATACAGTAGATGCATCATGTCTGGCTGTCTGTAGATGCATCATGTCTGACTGTCTGTAGATGCATCATGTCTGACTGTCTATACAGTAGATGCATCATGTCTGGCTGTCTGTAGATGCATCATGTCTGGCTGTCTATACAGTAGATGCATCATGTCTGGCTGTCTGTAGATGCATCATGTCTGTGTCACGATCTTCTGAAGGGATGGACCAAGACGCAGCGATGCTTCCAGTATACATATTTATTAACGAACGTAACTGGGGAAAAATAACAAACCAAACGAACGAAGATCGTAACAATGGAACATAGACATAAACTAAAGCTATGACACAAACAATAACCCACAAAACCCCTAGTGCAATACCACAAGCTTCCACAGGGATCTAGAAGGCCTCCTCTATCATCAAATACAGTGAAGTGAAATAAAGCCTTACTATAGGCTACCCTCTGTGTCGTCATAGACAACCACCAAATAAGTATTTATTTATATTTGAGAAATAAGTGGTAGGCCTACCTGTTTGACAGACAGAATGAAGCTATTGGCTGATATATCCATGGATTTGTTGGTCAACTCCTCCACTCACCATGCACTCTTTGAATAGCCTACATCAGTGTCAGTGAAGGACTGTTAAAAAACCAAGACTCAAACTGAGGGGGCGTGAGAGGGTATGACATAGTCCTGCCTTTTATTGGAGAAAATGGCACAAAGCACAGGCCTAACCCTTGTTAGCTTTTGAAGATTTTGAAGAAAATAAAACAGATCCGATTATATACAGTCGTCTACAATGAGTGGACAAAACATTAGGAACACCCTGCTCTTTCCATGACATTGACTGACCAGGTGAATCCAGGTGAAAGCTACGATCCATTATTGATGTCACCTTGTTAAACCCACTTCAATCAGTGTAGATGAAGGGGAGGAGACGGGTTAAAGAAGGATTTTTAAACCTGGAGACAATTGAGACATGGACTGTGTATGTGGGCCTTTCAGAGGGTGAATGGGCAAAACAAAAGATTTAAGTGCCTTTGAACAGGGGTACGTTAGTAGGGCTCAGGTGCACCCAGTTTGTGTCGAGAACTACAACGCTACTAGGGTTTTTCACGTTCAACAGTTTCCCCGTGTTTATCAAGAACGGTCCACCGCCCAAAGAACATACACAGCCAACTTGAAACAACTGTGGGAAGTTTAGGGCCCAGCGTCCCTGTGGAACGGTTTCAACACATTGTAGAGTTCACGCCCCAATGAATTGAGGCTGTTCTGAGATGGAAAAAAAAAGAGCGATGCAGCTCAATATTAGGAAGGTGTTCTTAACGATTTTGGACGCTCAGTGTGCTTTGGTCCGCAGTGCTTCATGGTAGAAATAAGCTGTACAATACCCAGGATAGACTCTGACGCGTACGGATATATCACTGTTTAATTTATTTGACATTCCGAGGTGGACTAATTAATTAAGCTGTTCACTTTCTGCACGATAGAAGATGTTTAAAACTCAGACAGCTTTTAGGGAAACACTTGTTACCTTCTCTCGATTGGGATAAACCATAGAAGAAGAGTAACCAGCAGTTAAAGCTGCATCATGAGGTCTACTCTGTCTGAGGTGGAAAGGTAGGAACTACTCTGTCTGGGGTGGAAAGGTAGGAACTACTCTGTCTGGGGTGGAAAGGTAGGAACTACTCTGTCTGGGGTGGAAAGGTAGGAACTACTCTGTCTGGGGTGGAAAGGTAGGAACTACTCTGTCTGGGGTGGAAAGGTAGGAACTACTCTGTCTGGGGTGGAAAGGTAGGAACTACTCTGTCTGGGGTGGAAAGGTAGGTCCTACTCTGTCTGGGGTGGAAATGTAGGAACTACTCTGTCTGGGGTGGAAAGGTAGGCCTACTCTGTCTGGGGTGGAAATGTAGGAACTACTCTGTCTGGGGTGGAAAGGTAGGAACTACTCTGTCTGAGGTGGAAAGGTAGGAACTACTCTGTCTGGGGTGGAAAGGTAGGAACTACTCTGTCTGGGGTGGAAAGGTAGGTCCTACTCTGTCTGGGGTGGAAATGTAGGAACTACTCTGTCTGGGGTGGAAAGGTAGGCCTACTCTGTCTGGGGTGGAAATGTAGGAACTACTCTGTCTGGGGTGGAAAGGTAGGACTACTCTGTCTGGGGTGGAAAGGTAGGCCCTACTCTGTCTGGGGTGGAAAGGTAGGACTACTCTGTCTGGGGTGGAAAGGTAGGTCTACTCTGTCTGGGGTGGAAAGGTAGGTCTACTCTGTCTGGGGTGGAAAGGTAGTCCTACTCTGTCTGGGGTGGAAAGGTAGGGCCTACTCTGTCTGGGGTGGAAATGTAGGCCTACTCTGTCTGGGGTGGAAATGTAGGCCTACTCTGTCTGGGGTGGAAAGATAGGCCTACTCTGTCTGGGGTGGAAAGGTAGGACTACTCTGTCTGGGGTGGAAAGGTAGGCCTACTCTGTCTGGGGTGGAAATGTAGGTCTACTCTGTCTGGGGTGGAAAGGTAGTCCTACTCTGTCTGGGGTGGAAAGGTAGGTCTACTCTGTCTGGGGTGGAAAGGTAGGTCCTACTCTGTCTGGGGTGAAAAGGTAGGCCCTACTCTGTCTGGGGTGGAAAGGTAGGAACTACTCTGTCTGGGGTGGAAAGGTAGGAACTACTCTGTCTGAGGTGGAAAGGTAGGAACTACTCTGTCTGGGGTGGAAAGGTAGGAACTACTCTGTCTGGGGTGGAAAGGTAGGTCCTACTCTGTCTGGGGTGGAAATGTAGGAACTACTCTGTCTGGGGTGGAAAGGTAGGCCTACTCTGTCTGGGGTGGAAATGTAGGAACTACTCTGTCTGGGGTGGAAAGGTAGGACTACTCTGTCTGGGGTGGAAAGGTAGGCCCTACTCTGTCTGGGGTGGAAAGGTAGGACTACTCTGTCTGGGGTGGAAAGGTAGGTCTACTCTGTCTGGGGTGGAAAGGTAGGTCTACTCTGTCTGGGGTGGAAAGGTAGTCCTACTCTGTCTGGGGGTGGAAAGGTAGGGCCTACTCTGTCTGGGGGTGGAAATGTAGGCCTACTCTGTCTGGGGTGGAAATGTAGGCCTACTCTGTCTGGGGTGGAAAGATAGGCCTACTCTGTCTGGGGTGGAAAGGTAGGACTACTCTGTCTGGGGGTGGAAAGGTAGGCCTACTCTGTCTGGGGTGGAAATGTAGGTCTACTCTGTCTGGGGTGGAAAGGTAGTCCTACTCTGTCTGGGGTGGAAAGGTAGGTCTACTCTGTCTGGGGTGGAAAGGTAGGTCCTACTCTGTCTGGGGTGAAAAGGTAGGCCCTACTCTGTCTGGGGTGGAAAGGTAGGAACTACTCTGTCTGGGGTGGAAAGGTAGGAACTACTCTGTCTGGGGTGGAAAGGTAGGACTACTCTGTCTGGGGTGGAAAGGTAGGACTACTCTGTCTGGGGTGGAAAGGTAGTCCTACTCTGTCTGGGGTGGAAAGGTAGGTCTACTCTGTCTGGGGTGGAAAGGTAGGTCCTACTCTGTCTGGGGTGGAAAGGTAGGAACTACTCTGTCTGGGGTGGAAATGTAGGAACTACTCTGTCTGGGGTGGAAAGGTAGGACTACTCTGTCTGGGGTGGAAATGTAGGAACTACTCTGTCTGGGGTGGAAAGGTAGGCCCTACTCTGTCTGGGGTGGAAAGGTAGGCCCTACTCTGTCTGGGGTGGAAAGGTAGGCCCTACTCTGTCTGGGGTGGAAAGGTAGACCCTACTCTGTCTGGGGTGGAAAGGTAGGACTACTCTGTCTGGGGTGGAAAGGTAGGCCTACTCTGTCTGGGGTGGAAAGGTAGGTCCTACTCTGTCTGGGGTGGAAAGGTAGGACTACTCTGTCTGGGGTGGAAAGGTAGGAACTACTCTGTCTGGGGTGGAAAGGTAGGACTACTCTGTCTGGGGTGGAAATGTAGGAACTACTCTGTCTGGGGTGGAAAGGTAGGTCTACTCTGTCTGGGGTGGAAAGGTAGGACGACTCTGTCTGGGGTGGAAAGGTAGGCTTACTCTGTCTGGGGTGGAAAGGTAGGACTACTCTGTCTGGGGTGGAAAGGTAGGAACTACTCTGTCTGGGGTGGAAAGGTAGTCCTACTCTGTCTGGGTTGGAAAGGTAGGACTACTCTGTCTGGGGTGGAAAGGTAGGACTACTCTGTCTGGGGTGGAAATGTAGGCCTACTCTGTCTGGGGTGGAAAGGTAGGAACTACTCTGTCTGGGGTGGAAAGATAGATAGGTGGAAAGGTAGGCCTAATCTGTCTGGGGTGGAAAGGTAGGCCTACTCTGTCTGGGGTGGAAAGGTAGGCATACTCTGTCTGGGGTGGAAAGGTAGTCCTACTCTGTCTGGGGTGGAAAGGTAGGTCCTACTCTGTCTGGGGTGGAAAGGTAGGCCTACTCTGTCTGGGGTGGAAAGGTAGTCCTACTCTGTCTGGGGTGGAAAGGTAGGTCCTACTCTGTCTGGGGTGGAAAGGTAGTCCTACTCTGTCTGGGGTGGAAAGGTAGGCCCTACTCTGTCTGAGGTGGAAAGATAGTCCTACTCTGTCTGGGGTGGAAAGGTAGGCCTACTCTGTCTGGGGTGGAAAGGTAGGACTACTCTGTCTGGGGTGGAAAGGTAGGCCTACTCTGTCTGGGGTGGAAAGGTAGGCCCTACTCTGTCTGGGGTGGAAAGGTAGGAACTACTCTGTCTGGGGTGGAAAGGTAGTCCTACTCTGTCTGGGGTGGAAAGGTAGGAACTACTCTGTCTGGGGTGGAAAGGTAGGAACTACTCTGTCTGGGGTGGAAAGGTAGTCCTACTCTGTCTGGGGTGGAAAGGTAGGAACTACTCTGTCTGGGGTGGAAAGGTAGGAACTACTCTGTCTGGGGTGGAAAGGTAGTCCTACTCTGTCTGGGGTGGAAAGGTAGGCCAACTCTGTCTGGGGTGGAAATGTAGGAACTACTCTGTCTGGGGTGGAAAGGTAGGTCTACTCTGTCTGGGGTGGAAAGGTAGGACTACTCTGTCTGGGGTGGAAAGGTAGGCTTACTCTGTCTGGGGTGGAAAGGTAGGACTACTCTGTCTGGGGTGGAAATGTAGGCCTACTCTGTCTGGGGTGGAAATGTAGGCCTACTCTGTCTGGGGTGGAAAGGTAGAACTACTCTGTCTGGGGTGGAAAGGTAGGACTACTCTGTCTGGGGTGGAAAGGTAGGTCTACTCTGTCTGGGGTGGAAAGGTAGGACTACTCTGTCTGGGGTGGAAATGTAGGCCTACTCTGTCTGGGGTGGAAAGGTAGGACTACTCTGTCTGGGGTGGAAATGTAGGCCTACTCTGTCTGGGGTGGAAATGTAGGCCTACTCTGTCTGGGGTGGAAAGGTAGGAACTACTCTGTCTGGGGTGGAAAGATAGATAGGTGGAAAGGTAGGCCTAATCTGTCTGGGGTGGAAAGGTAGGCCTACTCTGTCTGGGGTGGAAAGGTAGGCCTACTCTGTTTGGGGTGGAAAGGTAGGCCTACTCTGTCTGGGGTGGAAAGGTAGGCCCTACTCTGTCTGGGGTGGAAAGGTAGTCCTACTCTGTCTGGGGTGGAAAGGTAGTCCTACTCTGTCTGGGGTGGAAAGGTAGGTCTACTCTGTCTGGGGTGGAAAGGTAGGTCTACTCTGTCTGGGGTGGAAAGGTAGACCCTACTCTGTCTGGGGTGGAAAGGTAGGACTACTCTGTCTGGGGTGGAAATGTAGGCCTACTCTGTCTGGGGTGGAAATGTAGGCCTACTCTGTCTGGGGTGGAAAGGTAGAACTACTCTGTCTGGGGTGGAAAGGTAGGACTACTCTGTCTGGGGTGGAAATGTAGGAACTACTCTGTCTGGGGTGGAAAGGTAGGTCTACTCTGTCTGGGGTGGAAAGGTAGGACTACTCTGTCTGGGGTGGAAAGGTAGGACTACTCTGTCTGGGGTGGAAAGGTAGGACTACTCTGTCTGGGGTGGAAATGTAGGCCTACTCTGTCTGGGGTGGAAATGTAGGCCTACTCTGTCTGGGGTGGAAAGGTAGAACTACTCTGTCTGGGGTGGAAAGATAGATAGGTGGAAAGGTAGGCCTAATCTGTCTGGGGTGGAAAGGTAGGCCTACTCTGTCTGGGGTGGAAAGGTAGGTCTACTCTGTCTGGGGTGGAAAGGTAGGTCCTACTCTGTCTGGGGTGGAAAGGTAGGAACTACTCTGTCTGGGGTGGAAAGGTAGGTCCTACTCTGTCTGGGGTGGAAAGATAGTCCTACTCTGTCTGGGGTGGAAAGGTAGGCCTACTCTGTCTGGGGTGGAAAGGTAGGACTACTCTGTCTGGGGTGGAAAGGTAGGCCTACTCTGTCTGGGGTGGAAAGAGTAGGCCCTACTCTGTCTGGGGTGGAAAGGTAGGAACTACTCTGTCTGGGGTGGAAAGGTAGTCCTACTCTGTCTGGGGTGGAAAGGTAGACCTACTCTGTCTGGGGTGGAAAGGTAGGACTACTCTGTCTGGGGTGGAAAGGTAGGCCTACTCTGTCTGGGGTGGAAAGGTAGGCCCTACTCTGTCTGGGGTGGAAAGGTAGGAACTACTCTGTCTGGGGTGGAAAGGTAGTCCTACTCTGTCTGGGGTGGAAAGGTAGACCTACTCTGTCTGGGGTGGAAAGGTAGGAACTACTCTGTCTGGGGTGGAAAGGTAGGCCTACTCTGTCTGGGGTGGAAAGGTAGGAACTACTCTGTCTGGGGTGGAAAGGTAGGCCAACTCTGTCTGGGGTGGAAATGTAGGAACTACTCTGTCTGGGGTGGAAAGGTAGGTCTACTCTGTCTGGGGTGGAAAGGTAGGACTACTCTGTCTGGGGTGGAAATGTAGGCCTACTCTGTCTGGGGTGGAAAGGTAGGACTACTCTGTCTGGGGTGGAAATGTAGGCCTACTCTGTCTGGGGTGGAAATGTAGGCCTACTCTGTCTGGGGTTGAAAGGTAGGAACTACTCTGTCTGGGGTGGAAAGATAGATAGGTGGAAAGGTAGGCCTAATCTGTCTGGGGTGGAAAGGTAGGCCTACTCTGTCTGGGGTGGAAAGGTAGGTCTACTCTGTCTGGGGTGGAAAGGTAGGTCCTACTCTGTCTGGGGTGGAAAGGTAGGAACTACTCTGTCTGGGGTGGAAAGGTAGGTCCTACTCTGTCTGGGGTGGAAAGGTAGTCCTACTCTGTCTGGGGTGGAAAGGTAGGCCCTACTCTGTCTGAGGTGGAAAGATAGTCCTACTCTGTCTGGGGTGGAAAGGTAGGCCTACTCTGTCTGGGGTGGAAAGGTAGGACTACTCTGTCTGGGGTGGAAAGGTAGGACCTACTCTGTCTGGGGTGGAAAGGTAGGCCCTACTCTGTCTGGGGTGGAAAGGTAGGAACTACTCTGTCTGGGGTGGAAAGGTAGTCCTACTCTGTCTGGGGTGGAAAGGTAGACCTACTCTGTCTGGGGTGGAAAGGTAGGAACTACTCTGTCTGGGGTGGAAAGGTAGGCCTACTCTGTCTGGGGTGGAAATGTAGGAACTACTCTGTCTGGGGTGGAAAGGTAGGTCTACTCTGTCTGGGGTGGAAAGGTAGGAACTACTCTGTCTGGGGTGGAAATGTAGGCCTACTCTGTCTGGGGTGGAAAGGTAGGACTACTCTGTCTGGGGTGGAAATGTAGGCCTACTCTGTCTGGGGTGGAAAGGTAGGCCCTAATCTGTCTGGGGTGGAAAGGTAGGCCTACTCTGTCTGGGGTGGAAATGTAGTCCTACTCTGTCTGGGGTGGAAAGGTAGGACTACTCTGTCTGGGGTGGAAATGTAGGCCTACTCTGTCTGGGGTGGAAAGGTAGGACTACTCTGTCTGGGGTGGAAATGTAGGCCTACTCTGTCTGGGGTGGAAATGTAGGCCTACTCTGTCTGGGGTGGAAAGGTAGGAACTACTCTGTCTGGGGTGGAAAGATAGATAGCTGGAAAGGTAGGCCTAATCTGTCTGGGGTGGAAAGGTAGGCCTACTCTGTCTGGGGTGGAAAGGTAGGCCTACTCTGTTTGGGGTGGAAAGGTAGGTCCTACTCTGTCTGGGGTGGAAAGGTAGGCCCTACTCTGTCTGGGGTGGAAAGGTAGTCCTACTCTGTCTGGGGTGGAAAGGTAGTCCTACTCTGTCTGGGGTGGAAAGGTAGGCCTAAACTGTCTGGGGTGGAAAGGTAGGCCTACTCTGTCTGGGGTGGAAAGGTAGGCCCTACTCTGTCTGGGGTGGAAAGGTAGGACTACTCTGTCTGGGGTGGAAAGGTAGGCCTAATCTGTCTGGGGTGGAATGGTAGGCCCTACTCTGTCTGGGGTGGAAAGGTAGGTCTGTCTGAGGTGGAAAGGTAGATCTAACTTTTGAAAGATTCCTTAAAATATCTTAGATTTAATTATTTGCAAACAGGGACAGTTTCGTTGCAAACAAGACACAGTGATTTGGCATTGTATAAATATGATACGATGAATGAATCCCGTCCTCCCAGGTCGTGGGCCTTGTGTGGGATCAGTAGTATTTTAATATGTTTCCCCCATTTGTTTTTGGTATCCCAAAATGTAAGGTGATTGATCACACACGGCCAAACAGTAGATGGCGACACGCACAAACAAAATGAGCGAACACCAAGTCGCCGAAGAAGAACACTCAAAATGGCGACACGATTGAAAAGTTGATGCTGTTTTTTTTTCCCCCTTCTTATTCTTCTTCTTCTTCTATTCCTCTTTTATCTTTTCCACGGAATTGTTTTAATAATACCAAGGCGCTGCCATCCGACACGGGGAAATACGCGCTTTTGACGACGCGACAATAGAATGTTATCGAAGTTACACACTGTTGTTATTCCACATATTGTATGAGCACCGAAGGCCCACTAGGTGAATTGACTAGATTTTTTTATTTTTATTTTATACTTTGGGTGGAAATGTCAAAAATGATCCGTGTGGCTTTAGATGCATAATAAGAGTTGTTGGAATAAGTCATCCTGTTGAAGTGAGCATGAAGAGGATCTACACATAAGAGATGGAGGAGGATGTGAAAAAAGTTAAAAAGGTAATTGACTTTAACTTTTCTAAGCCAGTTAGTTAGTTAGTTAGTTAGTTAGTTAATAAGTGTGGCAGAAACAGACTTGGTTTCAGGGCGTCGTTTGTCGTTGACTGTTATCATCGTTGTTCTTTTTTTCATTTTTTTTTTTAGTAACTGACCAAAACGTATAACATGATGTTGCTATAATTCTGGAGAATATTTCTCTTCGTGAGCCTTGTGTCATTTCTCCAAAATACTAAAATTAATTATTATTATTTTTGCGCAGTTTTATAACGTTCGTGTGTTTCAGCTAACTAGTTAAGATCTCACAGTGGCCACAAAAGTTAGGAGAATCTCAACAATGTTATTAACTTACATTTGAAAACATCATTCTTACTCGACCAACCTGGACTCCAAGGGCTTTAGACGCAAAATAGTCCAAATATACCATTTTTGTCTTCTTCCTCCATTTAGTAGGATTTGTTACATTTCGAAATGGTATTTATTAATTTTCTGGATGTTTCTCATCCGTGTCGTATGTGTTAGGAATTACAGTTGGTTGTGGCCTCAACTTCAGTACTACAGGATGGGCTCGATTCCAGGCTGTATCACAACTGGCCGTGATTGGGAGTCCCATAGGGCGGCACACAATTGGCCCAGCGTCGTCCGGGTTTGGCCAGGGTTGTTCCCAAAGTAGGCCGTTATTGTAAATAAGAATGTGTTCTTAACCGAGTTACCTAGTTAAATAAAGGTGTAATATATATTAGTAATAATCATTGTAGAGAAGGATTGGCAGTAGGGGTGGGTGTTTAGTGTCAGCTGTCGTAGAGAAGGATTGGCAGTAGGGGTGTGCATCTGTCCCTTTTCAAGATGATTCGATACGTATCTACATGGGCTATGATACGAAACTGGAACGATACGTTTTAGTTTGAATTGATTCAGGTTTGATTGGAGAATGAATCGATATGATTCGATGCACTAACATAAACACATTTATTTTCCATTCTACATTAAAAATCTGCTACTGATGGAGCTCATGAGCTGGGGCCTTACTGAGCTGGGCCTTACTGAGCTGGGCCTCTCTGAGGGGACTTGTCTTTGTGTGTGTGTGTGTATCTATGGTGGATCCTTTGTAGGCACCTGATCTGAGCCACAAGGCAACCGCAGAACTGGGGAGCAAGAAAATACCCTCCCTTGAACTATAAACTCTGTAGGGGTTTTAAAAATCACAGTTTTGGAATTTTTAATCCTACGCTGTGATGTCACAGAGAAGTAAACATTTTTAGGACATGTTTAAAAATGCAATGCAAAATGACTTGAAGATCATTGGCTGTCAACACTGTTCCATGCAGTTCAACTCTGAATGAGGGGACGCATCAGTTGTCACCAAAAAAAAAAAAAATGTATTTTAAGAAGGCAGAAAGAATGCAGTATGAGCAACAACAAAAATGGTGAAACATCAAATCCATCATATTTTTTTTAATTGATTTTTCTGACCGATGCATGCTACGTTTGGATCGGTTTGGGGTCTGTGGACCGATGCACTCATAAACTCAGCAAAAAAGAAACCGTCCCTTTTTCAGGACCCTGTCTTCAAAGATAATTTGTAAAAATCTTAACTTCACAGATCTTCATTGTAAAGGGTTTAAACACTGTTTCCCATGATTGTTCAATGAACCATAAACAATTAATGAACATGCACCTGTGGAACGGTCGTTAAGACTAACAGCTTACAGACTGTAGGCAATTAAGGTCACAGTTATGAAAGCTTAGGACACTAAAGAGGCCTTTATACTGACTCTGAAAAACACCAAAAGAAAAATGCCCAGGATCCCTGCTCATCTGCGTGAACGTGCTGCAAGGAAGCATGAGGACTGCAGATGTGGCCAGGGTAATAAATTGCAATGTCCGTACTGTGAGACGCCTAAGACAGCGCTACAGAGTGACAGGACGGACAGCTGATCGTCCTCGCAGTGGCAGACCACGTGTAATAACACCTGCACAGGATCGGTACATCCGAACATCACACCTGCGGGACAGGTACAGGATGGCAACAACAACTGCCTGAGTTACACCAGGAACGCACAATCCCTCCATCAGTGCTCAAACAACAACACCTATGGGCACAAACCCACTGTCGCTGGACCAGACAGGACTGGCAAAAAGTGCTCTTCACTGACATGTCGTGGTTTTGTCTCACCAGGGGTGATGGTCGGATTCGCGCTTATCGTTGAAGGAATGAGCGGTGCACCAAGGCCTGTACTCTGGAGCGGGATCGATTTGGAGGTGGAGGGTCCGTCATGGTCTGGGGCAGTGTGTCACAGCATCATCGGACTGAGCTGGTTGTCATTGCAGGCAATCTCAACGCTGTGCGTTACAGGGAAGACATCCTCCTCCCTCATATGGTACACTTCCTGCAGGCTCATCCTGACATGACCCTCCAGCATGACAATGCCACCAGCCATACTGCTCGTTCTGTGCGTGATTTCCTGCAAGACAGGAATGTCAGTGTTCTGCCATGGCCAGCGAAGAGCCCGGATCTCAATCCCATTGAGCACGTCTGGGACCTGTTGGATCGGAGGGTGAGGGCTAGGGCCATTCCCCCCCAGAAATGTCCGGGAACTTGCATTTGCCTTGGTGGAAGAGTGGGGTAACATCTCACATCAAGAACTGGCAAATCTGGTGCAGTCCATGAGGAGGAGATGCACTTCAGTACTTAATGCAGCTGGTGGCACACCAGATACTGACTGTTACTTTAGATCTTGACCCCCCCTTTGTTCAGGGACACATTATTCTATTTCTGTTAGTCACATGTCTGTGGAACTTGTGCAGTTTATGTCTCAGTTGTTGAATCTTGTTATGTTCATACAAATATTTACACATGTTAAGTTTGCTGAAAAGTAACGCAGTTGACAGTGAGAGGACGTTTCTTTATCTTCAACATTTGAAATCGGGACTGATGCGGATCAGTGAATCATTCCATCCTTGGTCTGCAGTGTCACTCACAGTAGACACTTGGCAGGGATGGGGGGGGGCAGAGTTTCTTTCTCTCTCTGTCACACACAGACTTACTGTTAAGCTGGAAAACACTTTTGGAGTAAGGAAGAGGCAAGGAGTCTTATTCCTTTTTATTTAATCAGTTGGATGATCCTCACATGGAACAAGACATTGTTTTCATTTCACTTGGAGGAGTGGTGCACATGTTTCCCCCTCTCTCTGGTTCAGGCTGCTGGAGGAGGACAGGGCTTATGTAAACCAGACAGGAAGTTACACCGCTTTCTCTAGTCTGCCCACACTACACTCCAACTGAGAACTTGCTTACCATCTTTTTATCCAGTCTTGTTTCCTCGTTAGAGAAAAAACTAGCTGTAGCCATAACACTCTCGTCCTTTTGTGTATTGAGATTATCAAGGTGGGGGAAGGTTTAAGGCCGACTTTTGTAGCCTCGGGAGGGCATTGTTAGGCAGTGCTGCTATTTAATCCACGAGACAGAAACAATACTGTCTGATGCTGTCCACTAGATGGTGCTGTTGTAATGTACAGATTAGACTACCGGTCTGGTAAACTGTTAGCCGAATGTTAATGCCAGTTAGTGTTTATTCCCTATGTAGGGGCACTACTATTGACCAGGACCCATAGGGCTCTGGTCAAAAGTGGTGCATTATATTGGGAATAGGGTGCCATTTGGGACACAAGCAGTGTAGCCTTCACAGGCCAGTAGCAGGGTGGGTGTTTATAAGGGCCAGGCCAGTAGCATGTTGGGTGTTTATACGGGCCAGGCCAGTAGCATGTTGGGTGTTTATACGGGCCAGGCCAGTAGCAGGGTGGGTGTTTATACGGGCCAGGCCAGTAGCATGTTGGGTGTTTATACGGGCCAGGCCAGTAGCATGTTGGGTGTTTATACGGGCCAGGCCAGTAGCATGTTGGGTGTTTATACAGGCCAGGCCAGTAGCATGTTGGGTGTTTATACAGGCCAGGCCAGTAGCAGGGTGGGTGTTTATACGGGCCAGGCCAGTAGCATGTTGGGTGTTTATACAGGCCAGGCCAGTAGCAGGGTGTTTATACGGGCCAGGCCAGTAGCAGGGTGGGTGTTTATACAGGCCAGGCCAGTAGCATGTTGGGTGTTTATACAGGCCAGGCCAGTAGCATGTTGGGTGTTTATACGGGCCGGGCCAGTAGCAGGGTGGGTGTTTATACGGGCCGGGCCAGTAGCAGGGTGGGTGTTTATACGGGCCGGGCCAGTAGCAGGGTGGGTGTTTATACGGGCCGGGCCAGTAGCAGGGTGTTTATACGTGCCGGGCCAGTAGCATGTTGGGTGTTTATACAGGCCGGGCCAGTAGCAGGGTGGAGTGT
Organism: Brachymystax lenok tsinlingensis; assembly: GCA_030435695.1. Lineage (NCBI taxonomy): Eukaryota > Metazoa > Chordata > Actinopteri > Salmoniformes > Salmonidae > Brachymystax > Brachymystax lenok. The sequence continues at coordinate 37,298,067 of CM059796.1, forward strand.
TTATCTGGGCCGGGCCAGTAGCAGGTGGGTGTTTATACGGGCCGGGCCAGTAGCAGGGTGGGTGTTTATACGGGCGAGCCAGTAGCAGGGTGGAGTGTTTATACGGGCGGGCCAGTAGCAGGGTGGGTGTTTATACGGGCCGGGCCAGTAGCATGGTGTTTATTTATACTGGCCGGGCCAGTAGCAGGGTGTTTATACGTGCCAGGCCAGTAGCATGTTGGGTGTTTATACGGGCCGGGCCAGTAGCAGGGTGGGTGTTTATACGGGCCGGGCCAGTAGCAGGGTGGGTGTTTATACGGGCCGGGCCAGTAGCAGGGTGGGTGTTTATACGGGCCGGGCCAGTAGCAGGGTGGGTGTTTATACGGGCCGGGCCAGTAGCAGGGTGGGTGTTTATACGGGCCAGGCCAGTAGCAGGGTGTTTATACATGCCAGGCCAGTAGCAGGGTGTTTATGCGGGCCAGGCCAGTAGCAGTGTGGGTGTTTATACAGGCCGGGCCAGTAGCAGGGTGGGTGTTTATACAGGTCGGGCCAGTAGCAGGGTGGGTGTTTATACGGGCCGGGCCAGTAGCAGGGTGGGTGTTTATGCGGGCCGGGCCAGTAGCAGGGTGGGTGTTTATGCGGGCCGGGCCAGTAGCAGGGTGGGTGTTTATGCGGGCCGGGCCAGTAGCAGGGTGGGTGTTTATGCGGGCCGGGCCAGTAGCAGGGTGGGTGTTTATGCGGGCCGGGCCAGTAGCAGGGTGGGTGTTTATGCGGGCCGGGCCAGTAGCAGGGTGGGTGTTTATGCGGGCCGGGCCAGTAGCAGGTGGGTGTTTATGCGGGCGGGCCGGGCCAGTAGCAGGGTGGGTGTTTATGCGGGCGGGCCAGTAGCAGGGTGGGTGTTTATACGTGCCGGGCCAGTAGCAGGGTGGGTGTTTATACGGGCCGGGCCAGTAGCAGGGTGTTTATACATGCCGGGCCAGTAGCAGGGTGGGTGTTTATGCGGGCCGGGCCAGTAGCAGGGTGGGTGTTTATGCGGGCCGGGCCAGTAGCAGGGTGGGTGTTTATGCGGGCCGGGCCAGTAGCAGGGTGGGTGTTTATGCGGGCCGGGCCAGTCGCAGGGTGTTTAAAAATAGGCTACATTCACTTTCTATGGTAACAAAATCACCTTCCGTTCACCTTCTATGGTAACAAAATCACCTTCTATGGTAACAAAATCACCTTCCGTTATTTTTTTTTATTTCACCTTTATTTAACCAGGTAGTTCTATATGATGTCATAATACACCTTTATTTAACCAGGTAGTTCTATATGATGTCATAATACACCTTTATTTAACCAGGTAGTTCTATATGATGTCATAATACAGGTAGGGAAGTTGAGAACAAGTTCTCATTTACAACTGCGACCTGGCCAAGATAAAGCAAAGCAGTTCGACACATACAGTGGGGCAAAAAAATATTTAGCCAGCCACCAATTGTGCAAGTTCTCCAACTTAAAAAGATGAGCGAGGCCTGTAATTTTCATCATAGGTACACTTCAACTATGACAGACGAAATGAGAAAAAGAAATCCAGAAAATCACATTGTAGGATTTTTAATTTATTTATTTGCAAATTATGGTGGAAAATAAGTATTTGGTCAATAACAAAAGTTTATCTCAATACTTTGTTATATACCCTTTGTTGGCAATGACAGAGGTCAAACGTTTTCTGTAAGTCTTCACAAGGTTTTCACACACTGTTGCTGGTATTTTGGCCCATTCCTCCATGCAGATCTCCTCTAGAGCAGTGATGTTTTGGGGCTGTTGCTGGGCAACACGGACTTTCAATTCCCTCCAAAGATTTTCTATGGGGTTGAGATCTGGAGACTGGCTAGGCCACTCCAGGACCTTGAAATGCTTCTTCACTGAAGCCACTCCTTAGATTGCCCAGGCGGTGTGTTTGGGATCATTGTCATGCTGAAAGACCCAGCCACGTTTCATCTTCAATGCCCTTGCTGATGGAAGGAGGTTTTCACTCAAAATCTCACGATACATGGCCCCATTCATTCTTTCCTTTACACGGATCAGTCGTCCTGGTCCCTTTGCAGAAAAACAGCCCCAAAGCATGATGTTTCCACCCCCATGCTTCACAGTAGGTATGGTGTTCTTTGGATGCAACATTCTTTGTCCTCCAAACAGTTGAGTTTTTACCAAAAAGTTCTATTTTGGTTTCATCTGACCATATGACATTCTCCCAATCCTCATCTGGATCATCCAAATGCTCTCTAGCAAACTTCAGACGGGCCTGAACATGTACTGGCTTAAGCAGGGGGACACGTCTGGCACTGCAGGATTTGAGTCCCTGGCGGCGTAGTGTGTTACTGATGGTAGGCTTTGTTACTTTGGTCCCAGCTCTCTGCAGGTCATTCACTAGGTCCCCGTGTGGTTCTGGGATTTTTGCTCACCATTCTTGTGATCATTTTGACCCCACGGGTGAGATCTTGCGTGGAGCCCCAGATCGAGGAAGATTATCAGTGGTCTTGTATGTCTTCCATTTCCTAATAATTGCTCCCACAGTTGATTTCTTCAAACCAAGCTGCTTACCTATTGCAGATTTAGTCTTCCCAACCTGGTGCAGGTCTACAATTTTGTTTCTGGTGTCCTTTGACAGCTCAGAACAAACATACAGTCAATAATACAGTAGGAAAAAACAAATCTATATACAATGTGTGCAAATGAGGTAGGATAAGGAAGGTAAGGCAATAAATAGGCCTTGGTGGCAAAGTAATTACAATATAGAATATAAACACTGGAATGGTAGATGTGCAGTAGATGAATGTGCAATGTAGAAAAACTGGGGTGCAAGGGAACAAGATAAATAAATAAATAAATAAATAAATAAATACGGTAGGGGATGAGGTAGTTGGTTGGGCTATTTACAGATGGGCTATATACAGGTGCAGGGGTCTGTGAGCTGCTCTGACAGCTGGTGCTTAAAGCTGGTGAGGGAGTTAAGTGTCTCCAGTTTCAGAGATTTTTGTAGTTCGTTCCAGTCATTGGCAGCAGAGAACTGGAAGGAGAGTCGGCCAAAGGAGGAATTGGCTTTGGGGGTGACCAGTGAGATATACCTGCTGGAGCGCGTGCTACGTGTGGGTGCTGCTATGGTGACCAGCGAGCTGAGATAAGGCGGGACTTTACCTAGCAGGGACTTGTAGATGACCTGGAGCCAGTGGGTATGTCGACGAGTGTAAAGCGAGGGCCAGCCAACGAGAGCGTACAGGTCGCAGTGGTGGGTGGTATATGGGTCTTTGGTGACAAAACGGATGGCACTGTGATAGACTGCATCCAATTTGTTGAGTAGAGTGTTGGAGGCTATTTTGTAGATGACATCGCCGAAGTCAAGGATCGGTAGGATGGTCAGTTTTACGAGGATATGTTTGGCAGCATGAGTGAAGGATGCTTTGTTGCGAAATAGGAAGCCAATTCTAGATTTAATTTTGGATTGGAGATGTTTGATGTGAGTCTGGAAGGAGAGTTTACAGTCTAACCAGACACCTAGGTATTTGTAGTTGTCCACATATTCTAAGTCAGAACCGTCCAGAGTAGTGATGCTGGGCCGAGGCGGGCAGATGCGGACAGCGATCGGTTGAAGAGCATGCATTTAGTTTTACTTGCGTTTAAGAGCAGTTGGAGGCCAAGGAAGGAGAGTTGTATGGCATTGAAGCTCGTCTGGAGGGTAGTTAACACAGTGTCCAAAGAGGGGCCAGAAGTATACAGAATGGTGTCGTCTGCGTAGAGGTGGATCAGAGAACTATGGTAACAAAAACACCTTCAGTTCACCTTCTATGGTAACAAAACGGCCTCATTTGCTCTATGATGACCACATTTCTGTAGTGGTGTGGGCAGAATGCTGCTCTGTGACCAAACAAGAAATGCATGACGTCCTGCAGAGTGCCGAACACACTCTGCCAGATTGATTGTCCTTTCAACCAATATAACAGTTAAATGCTACAGCCCACACTTCTGTGCAAAATACTAATTATTGTTCAATATTTCGTTTATCACTACGTGATTTGTTTCTGTGCTCTGTCTCTTGCATTTTGGTTTAGGCTTTGAGATTAAATAGGCTATGATGTCATGCTCCTAATCCTATCGCACAGCGCGATACTGTAGCCTACCCATACTGTCAAGGCTAGCAGTTTAGTCTTTTATTTTGTACGCAACACACCTTCGATAAATGAGGGCCCCCTTTGGTCAGGGCAGCAGGGTCACCCGTAGTAGCTGTGGACAGTGTGGTGTTTCATTACACGTGTCTCATGCAGTGTTAATGCACCTGTCCTCTAGTCTCCTAGGCTTACTGGTGAGATGAGGAGCTTGTTGAATAATGCACTGCAGGCTGGTGTTGTAGTGGAGTGGAGGATCAAGTGTCTGATAGCACCTGCTCTTGTTGTTGACTGTAAACGACTTGTGTGTTGGAGTTCAGGACTTTTTTTTTTTTTAGTTACTCAAACAGTCGACTTGTGCAGCACGTGTCATCACAGGAAGTTGGCGGTTATATACTTCCTCTTCTTGTGTCTCAGCATAGAGAAGCAGAAATACTCCCTTTCCACACACACACACACTTCACGTACCAACTGTTACACGCACCGCCCAGGGACCAGGCTATCAGTCAGACACCGCCCAGGGACCAGGCTATCAGTCAGACACCGCCCAGGGACCAGGCTATCAGTCAGACACCGCCCAGGGACCAGGCTATCAGTCAGACATCGCCCAGGGACCAGGCTATCAGTCAGGCACCGCCCAGGGACCAGGCTATCTGTCAGACACCGCCCAGGGACCAGGCTATCTGTCAGGCACCGCCCAGGCACCGCCCAGGGACCAGGCTATCAGTCAGGCACCGCCCAGGGACCAGGCTATCAGTCAGGCACCGCCCAGGGACCAGGCTATCAGTCAGGCACCGCCCAGGGACCAGGCTATCAGTCAGGCACCGCCCAGGGACCAGCCAGTTTTTGTATTGTTTTATTTTACCAAGTAAGTTGACTGAGAACACATTCTCTTTACAGCAACGACCTGGGGAATAGTTACATGGGTGGGGAATGATTAGCCAATTGGAAACTTGGGATGATTAGGTGGCCATGATGGTATGAGGGTGAGATTGGGAATTTAGCCAGGACACCGGGGTTTTAAAAAAGGAAAAAAAGGTGTTTAGGCTGTCTGACACCACTCAGCGACAAGAGTATCTCCGTCAGACACAGACGACAGGCAGACACGACCAACAGCTCCTCTTTCATTGAGGCTAAATGGACACCGAGGTAGGAATTACATGTCTCAAAGCTCTGCATCCGACCTGGGAAAAGTTAGTTTCCTTTTTTTATTTTTATTAGTTTTCTGATCTGTCCTCATGGGTGACGTGGTCAACGCGCTGATGGAGCTCTTCGTTTTGCTGCTTCTCTTGCTGCTGTATCTGATGGTGTTTTAGCAGTGCTCTTCGGCAGCTACAACCTGTACAGGAGCTACATACTTTAGGTCTACATTTGTAAGTGGAGAGTTAACCGTGTGTTCTACTTTAGGTCTACTTTAGGTCTACATTGTAAGTGGAGAGTTAACTGTGTGTTCTACTTTAGGTCTACTTTAGGTCTACATTGTAAGTGGAGAGTTAACCGTGTGTTCTACTTTAGGTCTACTTTAGGTCTACATTGTAAGTGGAGAGTTAACCGTGTGGTCTACTTTAGGTCTACTTTAGGTCTACATTGTAAGTGGAGAGTTAACCGTGTGGTCTACTTTAGGTCTACTTTAGGTCTACATTGTAAGTGGAGAGTTAACCGTGTGGTCTACTTTAGGTCTACTTTAGGTCTACATTGTAAGTGGAGAGTTAACCGTGTGTTCTACTTTAGGTCTACATTTGTAAGTGGAGAGTTAACCGTATGGTCTACTTTAGGTCTACTTTAGGTCTACTTTTTACATTTGGTGAAAGTGGAAGGAAGATGTGGATGGTTTTTATATCTAGTCAATGTCTGTGGTTAGTTACTTAGAACCACGTTCCCGGACAACTTTGTGTGTGATTGTGTGCACGCTGTGTGTGTATACAACAGCAGGTTTTTATGTAATGTTCACGGCGTCGTATAAAACCACATAACAAATGTCATGCTTGGAGTAGTGTTTATTTTAGCGGTGAAATGCTGATGGTGAATATGTTGGAAACATGCAGTATTGGTCATGCAGCTCTGGTCTAAAGTAGTGCACTATATATGGAATAGGGTTCCATAGGGCTGTGTTCTAAAGTAGTGTACTATATAGGGAATAGGGTACCATAGGGCTGTGTTATAAAGTAGTGTACTATATAGGGAATAGGGTACCATAGGGCTCTGATCTAAAGTAGTGTACTATATCGGGAATAGAGTGCCGTTTGGAAGCATCCTTACACTGTTGTATTGTCACTTTATTTAAAATATTTTTTTTACATTTTATTTAACTAGGCAAGTCAGTTAAGAACAAATTCTTATTTTCAATGACGGCCTACCAAGGAACAGTGGGTTAACTGCCTTGTTCAGGGGCAGAACGACAGATTTTTACCTCGTCAGCTCGGGGATTCGATCTTGCAACCTTTCGGTTACTAGTCCAACGCTCTGACCGCTAGCGGATAGGTGCAGTAATGTTGTTTTACAGGGTGCCATGGGAATTCTAATCAATAATGAGGAGAAACGAGGTCAATCACCAATCATGATAGGACTTTATTCAAAACGTATTAATGAGGAACAGGTCACACCACACGTGAATGGAGTGAGAGCTCTGCAATAATGAGACTGGTCGACCCAACACTCTTTCAGAGGAATCCTGGTTCTTATATAGCTGACACTAAGAATTCCTAGTCAAGGTTGGGTCCACCCCTCCCATGCAGATCGGGGGGCATCATAAGCTACCTCGGGTTCGTCTCGATATCTGAACCTGGTGGTGTTTTGACCCGGGTTAGTTTCCCAATTACAATAATGATTAGGAACAATGAGAGATTGTTCTACTCCTAAACTATCTCTAGTAAAACCCATATACTTGACCACACGCCCAGATTAGCGGCAGGGAGCTAGAGTTAGGCTGGACAATAGAATGAGTAAAAATTCACCCAAGGCTGAAAAAAATGGCAAAAAGAACTTTGGCTTTGACTGAAGTGATGCTTAGAATTCCATTTAGCCTTTTTGTTTTACCACTGCAATCTGTTCTTCTGACAAAACTGGGGAAAGAAATAACTAGTGTACAGTCGTGGCCAAAAGGTTTTGAGAATGACACGCACATTAATTTCCACAAAGTTTGCTGCTTCAGTGTCTTTAGATATTTTTGTCAGATGTTACTATGGAATACTGAAGTATAAATACAAGCATTTCATAAGTGCCAAAGGCTTTTATGGACAATTACATGAAGTTGATGCAAAGAGTCAATATTTGCAGTGTTGACCCTTCCCCCAGACCTCTGCAATCCACCCTGGCATGCTGTCAATTAACTTCTGGGCCACATCCTGACTGATGGCAGCACATTCTTGCATAATCAATGCTTGGTGTTTGTCAGAATTTGTGGGGTTTTGTTTGTCCACCTGCCTCTTGACGATTGACCACACGTTTTCAATGGGGTTAAGGTCTGGGGAGTTTCCTGGCCATGGACCCAAAATATTGATGTTTTGTTCCCCGAGCCACTTAGTTATCACTTTTGCCTTATGGCAAGGTGCTCCGTCATGCTGGAAAAGGCATTGTTCGTCACCAAGCTGTTCCTGGATGGTTGGGAGAAGTTGCTCTCAGAGGATGTGTTGGTACCATTCTTTATTCATGGCTGTGTTCTTAGGCAAAATTGTGAGTGAGCCCACTCCCTTGGCTGAGAAGCAACCCCACACATGAATGGTCTCAGGATGCTTTACTGTTGGCATGACACAGGACTGATGGTAGCGCTCATCTTGTCTTCTCCGGACAAGCTTTTTTCCTGATGCCCCAAACAATCGGAAAGGGGATTTTTCAGAGGAAATGACTTTACCCCAGTCCAATCCCTGTACCTTTTGCAGAATCTCAGTCTGTCCCTGATGTTTTTTCTGGAGAGAAGTGGCTTCTTTGCTGCCCTTCTTGACACCAGGCCATCCTCCAAAAGTCTTCGCCTCACTGTGCGTGCAGATGCACTCACACCTGCCTGCTGCCATTCCTGAGCAAGCTCTGTACTGGTGGTGCCCCAATCCCGCAGCTGAATCAACTTTAGGAGACGGTCCTGGCACTTGCTGGACTTTCTTGGGCGCCCTGAAGCCGCCTTCACAACAATTGAACCACTCTCCTTGAAGTTCTTGATGATCCGATAAATGGTTGATTTAGGTGCAATCTTACTGGCAGCAATATCCTTGCCTGTGAAGCCCTTTTTGTGCAAAGCAATGATGACGGCACATGTTTCCTTTGCAGGTAACCATGTTTGACAGAGGAAAAACAATGATTCCAAGCACCACCCTCTTTTTGAAGCTTCCAGTCTGTTATTCGAACTCAATCAGCATGACAGCGTGATCTCCAGCCTTGTCCTCGTCGACACTCACACCTGTGTTAACGAGAGAATCACTGACATGATGTCAGCTGGTCCTTTTGTGGCAGGGCTGAAATGCAGTGGAAATGTTTTGGGGGGATTCAGTTCATTTGCATGGCAAAGAGGGACTTTGCAATTAATTGCAATTCATCTGATCACTCTTCATGACATTCTGGAGTATATGCAAATTGCCATCATATAAACTGAGGCAGCAGACTTTGTGAAAATTAATATTTGTGTCATTCTCAAAACCTTTTGGCCACTGACTGTAGAAAGTAAACAGCCGCACTTCAATGGAGTAATGAGTAATGCGTAATGAGAAAGACTTGCATAATTACAAAGAGGATATTCTCCTGATTTTAAAATGGTGCCCGACTTGAAAAAAAATCTAAATATACACGTCGCGAGACATTTGGTGAAAATCGACAGACATGCCTATATTTCCCCTATAGGAAACAATGGGACGGCCTCAGAGTTCGTTGTTTACATTTTAACTACCAACAACGTGGGCAGGGTCTCATTGCCGTCAATAGCAAAGCAGGCGTTGCGACGTAGAACAATTGGCTGGGACTAGAGCGTTCGGAAGGTGCTTTGGTGCCACGGTGCTCAGTAGAACTAATAGGAGCTGGCAGGGAGAAAAATACTCTAAAATAAGGCCTCTTAATTTGTTTTTCGTGATTTACTTCAAAACTACGGCAGGCAGCTGGGAAATTATGGTCATGTTATGAAGCTGGGCTCCACGGCGGATGCAATGAACTAGTTTTCATCAGAAAGCATCGTCCGGCCTACTAGAGTGGAGACCGTCCTTTTACAAAAAACACAGCATTTGTAAAACAGAAATATCTTACTATTTGTTACGTATAAAATTTGACTATTAATATCAAACAAATCAGGTAAATACGTCATTTTTCTCTTAAGGATCAGCCTTGGTAGTACAGCGCCCCTGGAGCACATTAGGGTTAAGTGCTCAAGGGCACATCGACAGATTTTTTCACTTTGTCGGCTCGGGTATTCAAACCAGCAACATTTCAGTTACTGGCCCAATGCTCTAACAACTAGTAGCTCGCGCTGCTTCCAACAGAGGAAACAGAGGGGCAGCCGAACGGACGAGGCCAGAGGAAACACAGGGGCAGCAGAACTGGCGAGGCCAGAGGAAACACAGGGGGCTTAGCCTAATACGGATGTGTAGGCTTAGCCTGATGCGGATGTGTAGGCTTAGCCTGATGCGGATGTGTAGGCTTAGCCTGATGCGGATGTGTAGGCTTAGCCTGATGCGGATGTGTAGGCTTAGCCTATAAATAAACATAGATAATTCTGACCTAGGCGGATACTTGGTTGTTACTGTGAATTCATTAATATACCTCTCCCCCTCCCCCCTCTCTTTCCATCCCCTCTCGCTCTCACCCTCCCTCTACCTCCCCCTGCAGCCGGGTATCGTGTCTCCCTTCAAGCGTGTGTTTCTGAAGGGAGAAAAGGGTAGAGATAAGAAGGCTCAGGAGAAGACTACAGAACGCCGTGCCCTCCACACCTTCTCCCTCTCCCTCCCCGACCACCGCATCGACCCTGACATCCTGCTCAATGACTACGTAGAGAAGGAAGTCAAGGTGAGAGGTCAGACGTCAAGGCTCCCAGGGCGGGAGGAGGACTGACCAGGAACTAAGAGTGTTGGTGATAGCCCAGGTTTCCTCCACAGCTTCTGAAAAACCCTAATAATTAAGTGTCTGTATTTTAACCGCTGTTCCAATGTTTGCCTGTGTGTTCTGTAGTACCTGGGCCAGCTGACGTCAGTACCAGGATACCTGAACCCCTCCAGTCGAACAGAGGTGTTACAGCTCATTGACAATGCCAGGGTAAGCTGCATCTCAAATGGATCCTTTATATAGAGCACTAAAGAATTTAAAAGTCAAGATTTATTCACAGGATGTAAAAAAAAAAAAAAAAAAACGGGTAATCTTTATTTTTTTAATAATTTTGAATAAAGCCTCTGGTAATTTCCCCGTTGACACGACGTTACAACGGAAAGAATACTACGTTTTAGACATAAAACGATTTATAAATGGTCGAGTCATGGGATGTGTTGTGTTTGTCGATGGGAACGACAACGGGTGAAACTGCCACCTCATTTTCTCGGTTACCCAGAAGTCCCACCAGTTGGCGGGTCAGCTTACCTCGGAGCAGGACGCACTGGTCAGTCTGTCGGCCTATAATGTGAAGCTGCTGTGGCGGGACGGAGAGGACATCATACTGCGTGTGCCCATCCACGACATCGCTGCCGTGTCGTACATACGAGACGACTCGCTGCACCTGGTGGTGCTCAAGACAGGTACCTTTTAACCCACCTATCTTACCTACTAGAGCTGGGACGTTAAACCAAAACAATGATCGACACTGACCATGTGGATCACTTATCGCAGGCATTTTGATAATATTGTTCGTTATGATACTACGTACCCTATACTAGAGAAATGTGACGTTTTGAAGTGAAATGTTTGCTAATATGACTGATTAATGGCTACAACCATGGAACTAGTAGTAGTTTAAAGGATAGTAAATACAGAACTACGTATCGTTCCAGTATCAGAGTCCATGTATCTAGATGATGCGTATCGTTCCTGTATCAGAGGAGTCCATGTATCTAGATACGTATCGTTCCTGTATCAGAGGAGTCCATGTATCTAGATGAGTATCGTTCCTGTATCGGAGTCCATGTATCTAGATGATACGTATCGCTCCTGTATCAGAGTCCATGTATCTAGATGATGCGTATCGTTCCTCTATCAGAGGAGTCCATGTATCTAGATGATACGTATCGTTCCTCTATCAGAGGAGTCCATGTATCTAGATGATGCGTATCGTTCCTGTATCAGAGGAGCCCATGTATCTAGATGCGTATCGTTCCTGTATCAGAGGAGTCCATGTATCTAGATGATGCGTATCGTTCCTGTATCAGAGGAGTCCATGTATCTAGATGATGCGTATCGTTCCTGTATCAGAGGAGTCCATGTATCTAGATGATGCGTATCGTTCCTGTATCAGAGGAGTCCATGTATCTAGATGCGTATCGTTCCTGTATCAGAGGAGTCCATGTATCTAGATGCGTATCGTTCCTGTATCAGAGGAGCCCATGTATCTAGATGATGCGTATCGTTCCTGTATCAGAGCCCATGTATCTAGATGATGAGTATCGTTCCTGTATCAGAGGAGCCCATGTATCTAGATGCGTATCGTTCCTGTATCAGAGGAGTCCATGTATCTAGATGATACGTATCGTTCCTCTATCAGAGGAGTCCATGTATCTAGATGATGCGTATCGTTCCTGTATCAGAGGAGTCCATGTATCTAGATGCGTATCGTTCCTGTATCAGAGGAGTCCATGTATCTAGATGATGCGTATCGTTCCTGTATCAGAGGAGTCCATGTATCTAGATGATGCGTATCGTTCCTGTATCAGAGCCCATGTATCTAGATGATGAGTATCGTTCCTGTATCAGAGCCCATGTATCTAGATACGTATCGTTCCTGTATCAGAGGAGTCCATGTATCTAGATGATGCGTATCATTCCTGTATCAGAGTCCATGTATTTAGATGCGTACGGAATTATCTTCAAGAGGAAAGATGATTATTATGAGTGTAAAGTTTGTGTGCTTTCTCTCTCTGGTTCTCCAGCACAGGAGGCAGGTGTGTCCCCGTGCCCCAGTACCTGTCCTGACCTGTCTAAGTCCCAGACCATCAGCTCTCTGTCTGAGAGCGGGGCTGTACTGGTGGAGGTCTGCTGTCTGCTAGTACTGGCTGTCGACAACAAGGTATCTAACACACACACACACATTGCCTGCTCTTGCTGGCTATCGACAACACACACACAACCTTTCTCAGGCTGTTAGCTATGTTCGTAAACTATTTCCCTTTACCTCTGTTTCCTGTCGTCTGCAGGCAGCAGCAGAGGAGCTATGTCTCCTTCTCTCCCAGGTGTTCCAGATAGTTTACACTGAGTCCACTATAGACTTCCTGGACAGAGCCATCTTTGACGGAGCCACCACCCCCACCAGACACCTCTCTCTGTACAGTGGTGAGGACATCAATCAATTAACCTATCAATCAATCCCGCACAGACACTGACACCGCTCTCTACCAGTGGAGGCTGCCGAGAGGAGGACGGCGGCTCAAAATAATGACCAGAACGGAGTCAGTGGAATGGCATCAAGTACATGAAAACCCATATGTTGGATGTATTGGATACCGTTCCTCTGATTTTCTGCTCCAGCCATTACCACGAGCCTGTCCTCCCCAATTAAGTAGCCACCAACCTCCTGTGCTCTCTACAGTGATGAGGCTCTGCCCAGCTCAAAATGTTTTCAATGTTACTAAGAGCAGCAATAAAAACAGAACTGTTTAAGGTTAAAAAAAAAAAAATGTATATTTTGTTGTTGTTATTATTATGAATCCATTTATGTTTTCTAATTGTGAAGATGACTCTTCAAGCAAGGTGGACCTTAAAGAATCATTCGAAGCAGAGGCCAGCACCTTGTAAGTAGCTAGAATTATGTCTGTGTTATGCAGTTAGTTCCAGGGTTATAAGGCTGGGGGTTATAAGGCTGGGGGTTATAAGGCTGGGGGTTATAAGGCTGGGGGGTTCCAAGGCTGGGGGGTTCCAAGGCTGGGGGGTTCCAAGGCTGGGGGGTTCCAAGGCTGGGGGTTCCAAGGCTGGGGGTTCCAAGGCTGGGGTTGGTATTGGTATTTTATTAGGATCCCCATTAGCCGCTGCAAAAGCATCAGCTACTCTTCCTGGGTTCCATATGAAACGTGAGATAATACATAGTAATGAACATTATTAGTCGAGGACTGAAATACATACATTTAAAACATCACACACAATATCTAAGTCTAATACAAAGTACAGTGTAAATGATGGTACAAGATATATAAAATTGCTGTGTCTCTTCACAGTTCCCTTTGTGCAGTAAGGTGTGTTTTCTTATCTGGTTTTATTGCTAGCTTTAGTTACCTGGGGTGGCAGAGAGTTCCATGTAGTCATGGCTCTATTTAACACTGCGCGTTTCCCAGCCTCTGTTCTGGACTTGGGGACTGTGAAGAGACCTCTGGTTGCATGTCTTGTGTTGTACCGACGAGTGTCTGAGCTGTGTGCCGACTGCTTGAACAGACAGTTCGGTACCTTCGACACATCAATACCTCTTGGCTCAACTTTGATCCAGGAGAGAATGACATGCATGGTACTGACACTTTCCCTGCGTTTTACATCGAAGTGCGACACGTGCTGGTTTGTTCTGGACCAACTACAATATACCTATGTCCTTCTTTGCCGCACATGACCACACAGCTGGGCAGTTGTCCAGGTGCGACAACTAGGGCCTGTCGGACCCGTCTGGTCGACTGAGATGTCAAGAAGGCAGAGCAATGCCCTGTCATGGACAGACCTCTTCCTATTTCAGCAACCTTTGAGTCTATATGTTTTGACCATGACAGCTTGCTATGGTTCTGTAGGGGTTTTAGTGATGTGGTTCTGTAGGGGTTTTAGTGATGTGGTTCTGTAGGGGTTTTAGTGATGTGGTTCTGTAGGGGTTTTAGTGATGTGGTTCTGTAGGGGTTTTAGTGATGTGGTTCTGTAGGGGTTTTAGTGATGTGCTTCTGTAGGGTTTTAGTGATGTGCTTCTGTAGGGTTTTAGTGATGTGGCACAATATATCGGTGAACATATCGGTATCGGCCGATGTGCAAAACCAATATAACGTAGGTACCTGACGTACTTTGAGAATGAAACGACTGAACAAATGAACAATGAAACAGCACAGCAAGTGAAAGAAATAGGCTTTGATGATGTTTCACTGGTAATGGGGACATACGTAAATGCCAACAAAATAACTTTTAGATGTGTGTGTGTGTGTGTAACCTTTGTATTTAACTGGGCAAGTCAGTTAAGAACAAATTCTTATTTACAATGACGGCCTACCCCGGCCAATTGTGTGCCGCACTATGGGACTCACAATCACGGCCGGATTTGATACAGCCAGGATTTGAATCAGGGACTGTAGTGACGCCTCTTGCACTGAGATGCAGTGCCTTAGACCGCTGCGTCCGTGTGTGTGTGTGTGTTAACTATTTAACTTTACTAGAATGCTTAAAAGGCTGCTAAAATTTTAAATATCAGTTATTGGTATCAGTATCGGGTTTTTTGGCAAGGAAAATATCGGTCAAAAATGTCATATTGGTGTATCGCTAGTTTTAATGATGTAGTTCCGTAAGGTTTTAATGCTGTGGTTATATATGATTCTGTTGATGTGGTTCTGTTTGTTCTATAGTTCTTTCCAGGATTCTCTAGAGGCAGGGGGCGACTCTCCGTCCCCCACCTCCACCCCAGCCTCCCCTCAGACCAAGACAGCCAGCGAAGGAGAGCTGAGCACCACTGCCACAGAGCTGCTACAAGACTACATGACCACGGTAGGGTGGGTGTGTTGTGTGTCTGTGCATGTATAATGGCGCCTGAGGGGATGATTGCCGTTTACAGGCTCCTAACCAACTGCTATTTTGTTTTTTGTTTGTTTGTTTTTTTCACATTGTTTGTAACTTATTTTGTACATAATGTTGTTGCTACTGTGTCTTATGACCGAAAACAGATTCTGGATATCAGAACAGCGATTACGCACCTCAAACTGGATGAAGATATTTTTCTTTATTGAGTCCGACGCAAAGGATACACTGCTTCCCCGTGACCCGTCATTCGCGTGAAGAAAAGACAGAAATACGGTGGCGGAGATCAGGGTGCCTCGTCGGCGAGTGGGTAACCCGCCTCTACCATCCGTTCTATCGGCCAACATGCAATCACTGGAGAATAAACTGGATGATCTCCGTTCGAGACTATCCTGCCAACGGCACATTAAACTGTAATATCTGGTGTTTCACCAAGTCGTGGCTGAATGACGACACGGATACTATACAGTTGGCTGGGTTTTCCGTGCAACGGCAGGACAGAACAGCTATGTCTGGTAAGGCGAGGGGGGTTCTATTTGGCAATAACAGCTGGTGCGCGACGTCTAATATTAAAGAAGTCTCGAGGTATTGCTCGCCTGAGGTAGAGTACCTCATGATAAGCTGTAGACCACACTATCTACCAAGAGAGTTCTCATCTATATTATTCATAGCTGTCTATTTACCACCACAAACCGATGCTGGCACTAAGACCGCTCTCAACCAGCTGTATAAGGCCATAAGCAAACAAGAAGAAAATGCTCATCCAGAAGCGGTGCTCCTAGTGGCCGGGGACTTTAATGCAGGTAAACTTAATTCCTACCAGCATGTCACATGATCAACCAGAGGAGAAGAAAAACTCTGGACCACCTTTACTCCACACACAGAGACTCACACAAAGCTCTCCCTCACCCTCCATTTGGCAAATCTGACAATAATTCTATCCTCCTGTTTCCTGCTTACAAGCAAAAACTAAAGCAGGAAGTACCAGTGACTCACTCAATACGTAAGTGGTCAGATGACGCGGATGCTACAGGACTGTTTTGCTAGCACAGACTGGAATATGTTCCGGGATTCATCCAATGGCATTGAGGAGGATACAACCTCAGTCACCGGCTTCATCAATAAGAACATCGACGACGTCGTCCCCACAGTGACCGTACATACATATCCCAACCAGAAGCCATGGACTACAGGCAACAAAACAACTGGATATTACAGCATCGAGCTAAAGGCTGGAGCTGCCGCTTTCAAGGAGCGGGACACTAATCCGGATGCCAAAAAGAAATCCCGCTATGCCCTCAGACGAACCATCAACCAGGCAAAGCGTCAATACAGGTCTAAGATTGAATCCTACTACACCGGCTCTGACGCTCGTCGGATGTCGCAGGGCTTGCAAACTATTACGGACTACAAAGGGAAACCCAGCCGCAAGCTGCCCAGCCTACCAGACGAGCTAAATGCCTTTTTATGCTCGCTTTGAGGCAAGCAACACTAAAGCATGCATGAGTACACCAGCTGTTCTGGACGACTGTGTGATCACTCTCTCCGTAGCCGATGTGAGCAAGACCTTTAAACAGGTGAACATTCACAAGGCCGCGGGGCCAGACGGATTACCAGGATGTGTACTCCGAGCATGCGCTGACCAACTGGCAAGTGTCTTCACTGACTTTTTCAAACTCTCCCTGACTGAGTCTGTAATACCTACATGTTTCAAGCAGACCACCATAGTCCCTGTGCCCAAGAAAGCATTGGTAACCTGCCTAAATGACTCACGTCGGTAGCCATGAAGTGCTTTGAAAGACTGGTCATGGCTCACATCAACACCATTATCCCGGAAACCCTAGACCCACTCCAATTCGCATACCACCCCAACACATCCGCAGATTACGCAATCTCATCGCACTCCACACTGCCCTTTCCCACCTGGACAAAAGGAACACCAATGTGAGAATGCTGTTCATTGATTTACAGCTCAGTGTTCAACGCAATAGTGCCCACAAAGCTCATCATTAAGCTAACGGCCCTGGCACTAAACACCTCCCTCTGCAACTGTATCCTGGACTTTCTGACCGGTCGCCCCCAGGTGGTAAAAGTAGGCATAGCACATCTGCCATGCTGACCCTCAACACAGGGCCCCTCAGGGGTGCGTGCTTAGTCCCCTCCTGTACTCCCTGTTCACCCACGACTCCAGCACCATCATTGTTTGCTGATGACACAACGGTGGTAGGCCTGATCACCGACAACGATGAAGCCGCATATAGGGAGGAGGTTAGAGACCTGGACGTGTGGTGCCAGGACAACAACCTCTCCCTCAACGTGATCAAGACAAAGGAGCTGATCGTGGACTACAGGAAATAGAGGGCTGAACACGCCCCCATTCGCATCAACGGGGCTGTAGTGGAGCGGGTCGACAGTTTCAAGTTCCTTGGTGTCCACATCACCAACAAACTATCATGGTCCAAACACACCAAGACAGTTGTGAAGAGGGCACGGCAACACCTTTTCCTCAGGAGACTGAAAATATTTGGCATGGGTCCTCAGATCCTCAAATAATTCTACAGCTGCACCATCGAAAGCATCTTGACTGGTTGCATCACTACCTGGTACGGCAACTGCTCGGCATCTGACCGTAAGGCGCTACAGAGGGTAGTGTATACGTCCCAGTACATCACTGGGGCCAAGCTTCCTGACATCCAGGACCTCTATAATAGGCGGTGTCAGAGGAAAGCCCAAAAAATGGTCAAAGACTCCAGTGACCCAAGTCATAGACTTTTCTCTTTGCTACCTCACGGCAAGCGGTACCGGAGCGCCACGTCCAGGTCCTTAAAAGGCTCCTGAACAGCTTCTACCCCCAAGCCATAAGACTGCTGAACAATTAATCAAATGGCCACCTGGACTATTACATTGACTCCCCCCCCCTGTTTTTACACTGCTGCTACTCGCTGTCTATTTTTGCAAAGTGGTTGTACAAATGACCTCGACTAACCTGTACCCCTGCACATTGACTCGGTACCGGTACCCCCTGTATATACAGTGCCAAAAAAGGTATGTGAACCCTTTGGAATTACCCGGATATGTGCATAAATTGGTCATCAAATTTGATCTGATCTTCAAGTCACAACAATTGACAAAAACTGTGTGCTTAAACTAATAGCACACCAATTATTGTGTTTTTCTTGTCTATATTGAATACGTCATTTAAACATTCACAGTGTAGGTTGGAAAAAGTATGTGAACCCCCTGGGCTAATGACTTCTCCAAAAGCTAATTGGAGTCAGGAGTCAGCTAACTTGGAGTCCAATCAATCAGACGAGATTGGAGATGTTGGTTAGAGCTGCCCTGCCCTATAAAAAAAACACTCACAAAATTTGAGTTTGCTATTCACAAGAAGCATTGCTTGATGTGAACCATGCCTCGAACAAAAGAGAATCTTAGGTCTTCTGAGATAAGAATTGTTGACTTGCATGATGCTGGAAAGGGTTACAAAAGTATCTCTAAAAGCCTTGATGTTCGTCAGTCCACGGTAAGACAAATTGTCTATAAATGGAGAAAGTTCAGCACTGTTGCTACTCTCCCTAGGAGTGGCCGTCCTGCAAAGACGACTGCAAGAGCACAGCAATGCTCAATGAGGTTAAGAAGAATCCTAGAGTGTCAGCTATAGACTTACAGAAATCTCTGGAACATGCTAACATCTCTGTTTACGAGTCTACCATACGTAAAACACTAAACAAGAATGCTGTTCGTGGAAGGATACCACGGAAGAAGCCACTGCTGTCCAAAGAAAAACATTGCTGCACGTCTGAAGTTCGCAAAACAGCACCTGGATGTTCCACAGTCCTTCTGGCAAAATATTCTGTGGACAGACTAAACTAAAGTTGAGTTGTTTGGAAGGAACACACAACACTATGTGTGGAGAAAACAAAGCACAGCACACCAACATCAAAACCTCATCCCGACCTCATGGTGGAGGGAGCATCATGGTTTGTGACTGCTTTGCTGCCTCAGGGCCTGGTCAGCTTGCCATCATCGACCAGATTTCCAAGTTTATCAAGACATTTTGCAGGAGAATTTAAGGCTATCTGTCCGCCAATTGAAGCTCAACAGAAGTTGGGTGATGCAACAGGACAAGGAACCAAAACACAGAAGTAAATAAACAACAGAATGTCTTCAACAGAAGAGAATATTGCTGAACTGAAACAGTTTTGTAAAGAGAAATGGTCCAAAATTCCTCCTGACCATTGTGCCGGTCTGATCCGCAACTACAGAAAACGTTTGGCTGAGTTTATTGCTGCCAAAGGAGGGTCAACCAGTTATTAAATCCGAGGGTTCACATACTTTTCCCACCCTACAGTGTGAATGTTTACACGGTGTGTTCAATAAAAGACATGAAAACGTATGATTGTTTGTGTGTTATTAGTTTAAGCAGACTGTGTTTGTCTATTGTTGTGACTTAGAGGAAGATCAGATCAAATGTTATGACCAATTTATGCAGAAATCCAGGTAATTCCAAAAGGTTCACATGCTTTTTCTTGCCACTGTAGCCATCGTTATTGTTAATGCATTTTTTACTTTAGTTTATTTAGTAAATATCTTAACCAACAATGCAGTTCAAGAAATAGAGTTAAGGGCTTGTCAGTAAGCATTTCACAGTAAGGTTTACACCTGTTGTGTTCGGCGCATGTGACATACGGTTTGATTTGATGTATGAGGGTGTGGCTTTGGCGATCTCTAAAATATGTGCAGCTGTTTTGTTGCTCTTTTAGGCTAACCTTTTTCTCCCCCTCTCCCTCCCCTTTTCTCTCTCCACCCTTTTCTCTCCTCCCCCTCCCTCCCTCTCTCCCCTCCCCTCCCCCCTCTCTCCCCCTCCCCCTCTCTCTCTCTACCTCCCCTCTCTCTCTACCTCCCCCTCTCTCTACCTCCCCCTCTCTCTCTCTACCTCCTCCCTCTCTCTCCCCCTCTCTCTCTCTACCTCCCCCTCTCTCTCTACCTCCCCTCTCTCTCTCTACCTCCCCCCTCTCTCTCTACCTCCCCCTCTCTCTCTACCTCCCCCTCTCTCTCTACCTCCCCCTCTCTCTCTACCTCCCTCTCCCCCTCCCTCCCTCTCTCCCCCTCTCTCCCCCTCCCTCCCTCCCTCTCTCTCTCTACCCCTCCTCTCTCTCTCTACCCCCTCTCTCTCTCTAACTCCCTCCCTATCCCTCCCTCTCTCTCTACCTCCCTCTCTCCTCCCTCTCCCTCCCCCTCTTTTCCTCTTTAAGTTGCGTACCAAGTTGTCGTCTCAGGAGATCCAGCAGTTTGCTACTCTTCTTCATGAGTACCGTAACGGAGCGTCCGTCCATGAGTTCTGTATCAACCTCCGCCAGCTCTACGGGGACAGCAGGAAGTTCCTCCTACTGGGTGAGAACCACTTCCTGTATGGGGGTCACAGGGTGAAAGGTCAAACCTGGGCTGTGTTCAGAGGTCAAGCCGAGCAGTAGGAAACAGTGTGGAAACAGTTTTTTACCTTAACTTGACCAATGAGAAATGCTTATTTTGTGTTTCCCAATCCCTGTTTTTGCTACGTTGTGCCTTTATTGAACAGGACCCTGTTGTTTCAGCTGGACTGTGAAATGAGTCTGCACTATTTCAGTTCACATAAGGCTCTCAGGGTTCCACAGTGGGACCATTTGACTCCCATATGTGCCTAAATATGTGCTGTGTGCCCTGGATTGTTAATTTAAAGCACCAGTGAGTCTAGAGAAATGGGGGACTCTAGCTTTAATACCTGCAAATATTTTTCACTGTGCTGCTAAATTTCTTTGACACACACATCCTCCTGGCTCTGTGATTCAGACTGTTTTGTGCATTGTCCCCCAGGTCTGAGGCCGTTCATCCCAGAGAAGGACAGCCAACACTTTGAGAACTTCCTGGAGACCATCGGTGTTAAGGATGGCCGCGGCATCATCACCGACAGCTTCGGACGCTACCGCCGCACCGCCAGCTCCGCCTCCGACTCAACCACCAATGGGAACGGGGCGGCGGGAGGGGACGGGGGTGGGTCTGACGAAGGCCTGGTGCCCTCCGAAGGAGACGAATGGGACCGCATGATCTCTGATATCAGTAATGATATAGAGGCTCTGGGCGTTAGTATGGACCAAGAAGGGGTCACGCCCTAACCTCTAACCCCTTGGCTCTACCGTCACACCCTAACCCTTTCTCCCTATGCCCTAACTCATATCCCCTAGTCCCTACTCGTCCTGAACCGACAGAGAGGACGATCCAGCCAGCCCAGATCCAACCCCCTGATGATGACATGCTGTGCATTGTGGCCAATCAGCTTTCAGTATGAGCCAGTGGACCAATCCTCTCGGCCATTCAAAGAAAACGTTATTGATCCGTTCCTAGTGGTTTTTACTAACTGACTGAATGGCAGCCTTTTAAGTCTCTGGGGATTTTATTGTTATTGGCAGTATCTGAGTCACGCTCCTGAGGGCAGTCGTCATGAATACTCACAATGCTCTGTCTGGTGTCTCGCTTCACAATGGGGGGTGCGTTTTGACACTGCAGACGATTTTTTTTTTTAAAGGCGAGTCGAGACCTGACCGATCTACAAATCACCTTAGATCATTACTAATGAACTACTCGATATTATATGAAGGTCAGTCAGTCGCAATCTTCCGCTTTTGATCGTCTGGAACACGGCCAATCACAGTCTGTGGGTGCGCTGTACAGGAAATAGGGTGCCATTTGAGACGCAGACCAGAAGATGTGCACGGACACTGAATATTGAATGTTTTATAATGACTGAGGTTCATGTATGTACTAGTTAGCCTGTATTTCTAACTAATGTGTTCTTTAAGCTTTAAGGTCAATCATTAACCTTCTACAGTCTCAGCCCTGTCTAAGGCAGAGTTCTACTGAGCTCACATATGGAATTGTTTTAAGAAGGTCATACCAAATATCACATATGGAATTGTTTTTAAGGTCATACCAAGGATCACCCATGGAATTGTTTTAAGAAGGTCATACCGAGGATCACCTATGGAATTGTTTTAAGAAGGTCGTACCAAGGATCACCTATGGAATTGTTTTAAGAAGGTCATACCAAGGACATTTAGCTATTTTGATTTTGAATTTTAAGACCCCTTTAAAGTATAAAGAAAATATATACAAATTATTTGATGAAGCAGTGAATTTGGCCTTACTGCTGTTAGCTAATACAAACACATTTGAATAACAGACTCACTACGTGGAACAACAGACAGTAATTAAAAAACGATATAAAGGAAGTTTTGTTCTGAGGTGTCTGTTCTTTATAAGAAAGATCAGGAACCTTTGTAATGGCATTACATGTATTTGACCCCTTTATTTTTGGCACTAAACTATCTCCATATATATATATATACTTCCATTAAAAAAATAAATAAAAAATTCAACTGGTACCGGAGACCTTCAAAACGAGTCTTGTGAGGCAAAACAACCGACATGTACGTCTTAAGACGAGAGCAAAACTGATTTGGAAGTGCGGACAACAGCGGATGTGGTGGGATTGAGATGCGTCCAATGCAAGGAAACAGAAATCTCTAGTTTAAACTGAAGGATGTTGATGGGTGTTTTTTGTATTATGCTAATATGATTTCGGAGGGGCTGCGGAAATCCACTCTGGGAGGGGTTAACTTAATCCACCAAGTATTTTCTCCTACTCTGCATATTTACTGCTTTTTGTTTTTTTGTGTGTTCCAAATGGCACCCTATTTCTTATATAGTGCACTACTTTTTACCAGAGCTCTATGGGCACTCGTCAAAAGTAGTGCACTAAATAGGGAATAGAGTGCTCTTTGGTGTTTGGACTTTGTGTTCTATTTACTTATTTTGTTGTGGTTTTATGTTTTACACTTAGCCTCATTTAGCCCTAGCCTAGCATTTATCCTGAGCCTAGCATTTATCCTGAGCCTAGCATTTAGCCTAGCATTTTGCCTAGCATTTATCCTGAGCCTAGCATTTAGCCTGACATTTAGCCTTAGCCTAGCGTTTTCTATCAACGTTTACCTTTTGTCTTATCTCAGTCAACGACATCTGTTGATAAAATGTGACTTTGTATTGTGAAACTGAAAACTCCCGTTCAGAATATCTGTATGGAGAACATATCTGACGAAGCCAGTTACTGGCTGATTGACAATTCTTCTCATAGCGCAGACCAAACCAACATTCAGCCATGCACAGTAGATCACCTGCTGGCCGTTGACAAAGGTGACGTAGAACCGTCTGGAAAATTAAATGGAGTCCGTCGATCATTGTGGTGTGTTTCCTCTCTGACCTTCCCCTATCACCAGTCATTGTGTCCTCAGATCTAAGTGGCACCCTATGGGCTCTGGTCTAAAGTAGTATACTATATACCAACCCCTATGGGCTCTGGTCTAAAGTAGTATACTATATACCAACCCCTATGGGCTCTGGTCTAAAGTAGTATACTATATACCAACCCCTATGGGCTCTGGTCTAAAGTAGTATACTATATACCAACCCCTATGGGCTCTGGTCTAAAGTAGTATACTATATACCAACCCCTATGGGCTCTGGTCTAAAGTAGTATACTATATACCAACCCCTATGGGCTCTGGTCTAAAGTACTATACTATATACCAACCCCTATGGGCTCTGGTCTAAAGTAGTATACTATATACCAACCCCTATGGGCCCTGGTCTAAAGTACTATACTATATACCAACCCCTATGGGCCCTGGTCTAAAGTACTATACTATATACCAACCCCTATGGGCCCTGGTCTAAAGTACTATACTATATACCAACCCCTATGGGCCCTGGTCTAAAGTAGTATACTATATACCAACCCCTAAGGGCCCTGGTCTAAAGTAGTATACTATATACCAACACCTAAGGGCCCTGGTCTAACGTAATATACTATAAACCAACCCCTATGGGCCCTGGTCTAAAGTAGTATACTATATACCAACCCCTAAGGGCCCTGGTCTAAAGTAGTATACTATATACCAACCCCTAAGGGCCCTGGTCTAACGTAATATACTATAAACCAACCCCTATGGGCCCTGGTCTAAAGTAGTATACTATATACCAACCCCTATGGGCCCTGGTCTAAAGTAGTATACTATATACCAAACCCTAAGGGTCCTGGTCTAAAGTAGTATACTATATACCAACCCCTATGGGTCCTGGTCTAAAGTAGTATACTATATACCAACCCCTATGGGCCCTGGTCTAAAGTAGTATACTATATACCAAACCCTAAGGGTCCTGGTCTAAAGTAGTATACTATATACCAACCCCTATGGGCCCTGGTCTAAAGTAGTATACTATATACCAACCCCTATGGGCCCTGGTCTAAAGTAGTATACTATATACCAAACCCTAAGGGTCCTGGTCTAAAGTAGTATACTATATACCAACCCCTATGGGTCCTGGTCTAAAGTAGTATACTATATACCAACCCCTATGGGCCCTGGTCTAAAGTAGTATACTATATACCAACCCCTAAGGGCCCTGGTCTAAAGTAGTATACTATATACCAACCCCTATGGGCCCTGGTCTAAAGTAGTATACTATATACCAACCCCTAAGGGCCCTGGTCTAAGGTAGTATACTATATACCAACCCCTATGGGTCCTGGTCTAAAGTAGTATACTATATACCAACCCCTAAGGGCCCTGGTCTAAGGTAGTATACTATATACCAACCCCTATGGGCCCTGGTCTAAAGTAGTATACTATATACCAACCCCTAAGGGCCCTGGTCTAAGGTAGTATACTATATACCAAACCCTAAGGGCCCTGGTCTAAAGTAGTATACTATATACCAACCCCTATGGGTCCTGGTCTAAGGTAGTATACTATATACCAACCCCTAAGGGCCCTGGTCTAAGGTAGTATACTATATACCAAACCCTAAGGGCCCTGGTCTAAGGTAGTATACTATATACCAACCCCTAAGGGCCCTGGTCTAAGGTAGTATACTATATACCAACCCCTAAGGGCCCTGGTCTAAAGTAGTATACTATATACCAACCCCTAAGGGCCCTGGTCTAAGGTAGTATACTATATAGAGAATAGGGTGCCCAGTCTCTTTCCCTTTATGATGATGTCATTCTGAACTGTACTGTACAGCTGTTGCGTTATTAAATAACATATACTTTAACATACAGGAGTTGGCTTTGGCTATTACTAATGTGATCCTCTCTGCACTTTGTCAATATTGAGGTTCTAACCAACAGTGGGATTGAGTGGCCTATACAGTATCTCCCTGGTGGTCTCATCATTCACAGTGAGGTAGTGTGATACTTCCCCAGTGTAGTGCAGGGGGATTGAAATCTTACCCTACGCCCACGAGAGCCGGACTACTGTTGCTTTTTTGTCCCTGATTTAAAGTTAAATAAAAAGCTATTGACCTGGCTTGGAGGTCCAGATTATAATTTTATGCCAGTAGTGTTTAGCTGACTGACTTCAGAGTATGTAGGATTAGAAGTTTCAGAGGACAGGAGACTGGCTGGCACGGGGACAGGAGACTGGCTGGCACGGGGACAGGAGACTGGCTGGCACGGGGACAGGAGACTGGCTGGCACGGGGACAGGAGACTGGCTGGCACGGGACAGGAGACTGGCTGGCACGGGGACAGGAGACTGGCTGGCACGGGGACAGGAGACTGGCTGGCACGGGGACAGGAGACTGGCTGGCACGGGGACAGGAGACTAGCTGGCACGGGGGCAGGAGACTGGCTGGCACGGGGGCAGGAGACTGGCTGGCACGGGGACAGGAGACTGGCTGGCACGGGGACAGGAGACTGGCTGGCATGGGGGCAGGAGACTGTTCACAATTCCTGACATTTAATCCTAGTAAGAATTCCCTGTCTTAGATCAGTTAGGATCACCACTTTATTTTAAGAATGTGAAATGTCAGAATAATAGTAGAGAAAATGATTTATTTCAGCTTTTATTTCTTTCATCACATTCCCAGTGGGTCAGAAGTTTACATACACTCAATTAATATTTTGTAGCATTGCCTTTAAATTGTTTAACTTGGGTCAAACGTTTCGGGTAGCCTTCCACAAGCTTCCCACAATAAGTTGGGTGAATTTTGGGCCATTCCTCCTGACAGAGCTGGTGTAACTGAGTCAGGTTTGTAGGCTTCCTTGCTCGCACACGCTTTTTCAGTTCTGCCCACAAATTTTCTATAGAATTGAGATCAGGGCTTTGTGATGGCTACTCCAATACCTTGACTTTGTTGTCTTTAAGCCATTTTGCCACAACTTTGGAAGTATGCTTGGGGTTATTGTCCATTTGGAAGACCCATTTGCGACCAAGCTTTAACTTCCTGACTGATGTCTTGAGATGTTGCTTCAATATATCCACATAATTTTCCTCTTCATGATGCCATCTATTTTGTGAAGTGCACCAGTCCCTCCTGCAGCAAAGCACCCCCACAACATGATGCTGCCACCCCGTGCTTCACGGTTGGGATGGTGTTCTTCGGCTTGCAAGCCTCCCCCTTTTCCATCCAAACATAACGATGGTCATTATGGCCAAACAGTTATATTTTTGTTTCATCAGACCAGAGGACATTTCTCCAAAAAGTACGAACTTTGTCCCCATGTGCAGTTGCAAACCGTAGTCTGGATTTTTCATGGCGGTTTTGGAGCAGTGGCTTCTTCCTTTCTGAGCTGCCTTTCAGGTTATGTCAATATGGGACTCGTTTTACTGTGGATATAGCTACTTCTGTACCTGTTTCCTCCAGCATCTTCACAAGGTTCTTTGCTGTTGTTCTGGGATTGATTTGCACTTTTCGCACCAAAGTACGTTCATCTCTAGGAGACAGAACGCGCCTCTTTCCTGAGCGGTATGACGGCTGCGTGGTCCCATGGTGTTTATACTTGCGTACTATTGTTTGTACAGATGAACGTGGTACCTTCAGGCATTTGGAAATTGCTCCCAAGGATGAGCAAGACTTGTGGAGGTCTACAATTGTTTTTCTGAGGTCTTGGCTGATTTCTGTTGATTTTCCCATGATGTCAAGCAAAGAGGCACTGAGGTTGAAGGTAGGCCTTGAAATACATCCACAGGTACACCTCCAAATGACTCAAATGATGTCAATTAGCCTACCAGAAGCTTCTAAAGCCATGACATCATTTTCTGGAATTTTCCAAGCTGTTTAAAGGCACAGTCAACTTAGTGTATGTAAACTTCTGACCCACTGGAATTGTGATACAGTGAATTATAAGTGAAATAATCTGTCTGTAAACAATTGTTTGAAAGATTACTTGTCATGCACAAAGTAGATGTCCTAACCGACTTGCCAAAACTATAGTTTGTTAACAAGAAATTTGTTGAATGGTTGAAATGATTAATGTATTAATGACTCCAACCTAAGTGTATGTAACTTCCGACTTCAACTGTACACAGGCGTACGGAGGCCCATTATCAGCAACCATCACTCCTGTTCAAATGGCACGTTGTGTTAGCTAATCCAAGTTTATCATTTTAAATGGCTAATTGATCATTAGAAAACCCTTTCGCAATTATGTTAGCGCAGCTGAAAACTGTTGTCCTGATTTTTAAAGACGCAATAGTCATTTACAACATTAACAATGTCTACACTGTATTTCTGATCAATTTGATGTTAAGTTTAATGGACAAAAAAAAAATTGCTTTTCTTTCAAAAACAAGGACATTTTTTTTTTTAAGTGACCCCCAAACTTTTGAACGGTAGTGAACATATATTTCTTTATTTATTCCCCAACATTCCTGGCCTTTAATGTAGGGCTGATGGGCAAGTTCCTTACCTTCTCCACTTGTCTTCTCAATTTCTTTTGCTGAAATGCTGCAATCAGTTGCTTGTAATTTTAGAGCAGACATTTCCATATGTGTGACAACTCCACCAGTCCTATTTATATTTAAAAAGATTATACAGTTTTTTTTTTTTATGCCCCCCCCCCAAAGAATTTGTATATTTGTTTCTAAAATTGCAACCTACTATCTATTGCTTCAAAAAAAAAAAAAAAGATATTTTTAATGTTTTATTTTTCAAATAACTGAATGTAAGAGGTTGTAATCTGAACAAAAGGGAGGGGAAAGCCCAACACGGGGAGAGACATGCTTACTAATCTGCTAGAGAACCAGTTTGAATTTAAGTATAGGTTTTTTTTTATTACTGAAGCATTTAGTGAGAGGTCTAATGCTTTAATATTTAATCATTTCTGCCCCTCCACACTCATATATTCATTTATATACAGTGCATTCGTTAAGTATTCAGACCCCTGGACTTTCAGGAAAATTGATGACGTAAAAAAAAAAAAAAATTGAATCCATTTCAGGATAAGGCTGTAACGTAATAAAATGTGGAAAAAGTCAAAGGTGGATTGAATAGAGTCGTCGCTCGACAGTTTAATGTTGCTGTAGCTCGTGTACGTTGGTGTCTGGTATGGAGCTGATGAAGCGTCGACTGTGAATGGATCCAGAGGGATTACATAACAGCAATATCCTCTGACTGGCTGACTGTCGAGCCGTCCCGTCCGATCTATGAATGTGAATTTCTCCAGTCCCAACCATCAGTTAGCTGTTTACTACAGCAAGTGACTGATTGGTTGTTTTTCTTATCCCAGATTTTACTATTCACAATCCCCCTCCCTGGTAGAGAGGCCCCTGGTAGAGGCCCCTGGTAGTGGATTACAGGAGAAGGGGTGAGTAACTCTGTGACCCCAATACCAAGCCATCGCAGGGAGATTAAATATGATCTAGACCAAACTGACAGGCTGCAGCGTCCAAAATGGCACCCTAATCCCTATGTAGTGCACTACTTTTTGGCCAGAACTGGCCTCTGGTCAAAATTGCATCCTATTCCCTATATAGTGCGCTGCTTTTGACAAGAGCCGAGCATTGGATAGAAGTAGTGCAGTACATAAGGATTAGGGCACCATTTGGGACAAAGTCAGACACGCAGATGGATAGACAGACAGGCTAGGCTGAACATCTAATCTTCCTCCTTTGTCTTTGTGGTGTCTGGGACTGGAGGTGAGCTGCCAGTGGGAGTATTGTTGGTATGATTGACTGTTGTTGTGAACAAATTAGACACTCAAGTTCTGCAATAGGAGGATAATAAGATGGAGGATGACTGACCAGGCAGAAAGTTCCTTTGTTGTATATTCCAAGGCTCCAGGGCTCAAGGGCTCCAGGACATAGTCACGATATACTGTGAGCTTTCATAAAAATACCTAATGTTGAACGTTGTTGTGATGCATGTGTGCTGCGTACATATACAGAGCATTCGGAAAGTTTTCAGGACCCCTTCACTTTTTCCACATTTTGTTACAGCCTTATTCTAAAATGGATTAAAAAACAATATATATGCTCATCAATCTACACACAATACCCCGTAATGACATCACAATATGTTATAGATTTTATGGTTATGACTAAATGTTTGTACATCTAAGAACATCCCATTCTGAAAATGTATGCAATAGAGATAGGGTTACAAGACAAATGGCAGTCCAATTAAAATGTGTGTGTGTCTAGATATCAACTTGGTGTGCAGAAGTATGACTTCATTTGTGAGAACAAAGAGTTCTTTGATTCTACCAGACACATGCGAGAGGCCCGTCCTTGAGAAGAACCTCCCAACACCTCCCGAGTTTGACTTATTTGCAAAGATTGTGATAAGGCTGTGGGAAGAGACTATGTTCTTGGAGAGGGTGGGGGGAGAGGTGGGAATTTTGCATCTTTGTGTTTCAACATTGTACCATATAAGAGACTGTGTACACCTTTTAGAGCTGAGAGCTCTCCTGAATTAAACCATTTACAATTGACCATTGTATTCTGGGCTTCTGTTTGTCTTATTTCAACCAGTATCTTACAACTACTGGGTAACAGACAGAGTTTGTTTAATTGATGTTCAGTTTGTGAACATTGAGAACAAAATTTCTATAACACAATACCACGTAATGACATCACAATACCCCGTAATGACATCACAATACCCCATAATGACAAAGCAAAAACAGGTTTTTAGAATTTTTAGCAAATGTATATTTTAAAAAACTTAAATATCACATTTACATTAAGTATTCAGACCCTTTACTCAGTACTTTGTTGAAGCTCCTTTGGCAGCGATTACAGCCTTGAGTCTTCTTGGGTAAGAGACTACAAGCTTGGCACACCTGTATTTGGGTAGTTTCTCCCATTCTCTGCAGATCCTCTCAAGCTCTGTCAGGTTGGATGGGGAGCGTCGCTGCACAGCTATTTTCAGATCTCTCCAGAGATGTTCGATCAGGTTCAAGTCCGGGCTTTGGCTGGTCCACTCAAGGACATTCAGAGACTTGTCCCGAAGCCACTCCTGCGTTGTCTTGGCTGTGTGCTTAGGGTCGTTGTCCTGTTGGAAGGTGAACCTTCGCCCCAGTCTGAGGTCCTGAGCACCCGGGAGCAGGTTTTCATCAAGGATCTCTCTGTACTTTGCTCCGTTCATCTTTGCCTCGATCCTGACTAGTCTCCCAGTCCCAGCCGCTGAAAGACATCCCCACAGCATGATGTTGCCACCACCATGCTTCACCGTAGGGATGATGCCATGATTCCTCCAGAGGTGACGCTTGGCATTCTGGCCAAAACGTTCGATCTTGGTTTCATCAAATCCAAGAGGGCTGTCATGTGCCTTTTACTGAGGAGTGGCTTCCGTCTGGCCACTCTACCATAAAGGCCTGATTGGTGGAGTGCTGCAGAGATGGTTGTCCTTCTGGAAGGTTCTCCCATCTCCACAGAGGAACTCAGGAGCTCTGTTAGAGTGACCATCGGGTTCTTGGTCACCTCCCTGACCAAGGCCCTTCTCCCCCAGATTGCTCAGCTTGGCCCGGGCCGGCCAGCTCTAGGAAGAGTCTTGGTGGTTCCAAACTTCTTCCACTTAAAGTTGATGGAGGCCACTGTGTTCTTGGGGACCTTCAATGCTGCAGAAATATTTTGGTACCCTTCCCCAGATCTGTGCCTCAACACAATCCTGTATTGGAGCTTGATTTTTGCTCTGACAACTGTGGGACCTTATAGACCTATAGACAGGTGTGTGCCTTTCCAAATCATGTCCAATCAATTGAATTTACCACAGTGGGATTCCAATCAAGTTGTAGAAACATCTCAAGGATGATCAATGGAAACAGGATGCACCTGAGCTCAATTACGAATCTCATAGAAAAGGGTCTGAATACTTTTGTAAATAAGATATTTCTGTAGTTTTTTTTTTTTTTTTTTTTTTTTTTAGACATTTGCAACAATTTCTAGAAACCTGTTTTTTTCGCTTTGTCATTATGGGGTATTGTGATGTCATTATGGGGTATTATGTGTGGATTGATGAGGATTTATTGAATTAATCAATTTGAGAATAAGGCTGTAACGTAACAAAGCGGGGAAAAAGTCAAGGGGTCTGAATACTTTCCCAATTCACTGTAAAGTACACCTGGTTGTGTGTGAGTGCAAAGTGATTGCACATCATTGAAATCATATCTGGTTGGCCATCCCGAATGCTGGGAAACTGCGCCAAATGGCAACCTATTCCCTATATAGGGCCCTGGTCTAAAGTAATGCACTAGGTAGGGAATAGGGTGGTTATAGGCCCTGGTATAAAGTAGTGCACTATGTAGGCAATAGGGTGCCATTTGGGATGCATCCAGGGAAACGTTGTCTCTGCTCCCGTTCTTAAAGTAAAAGGTCTGACCAATTAAAAGTAATTGCCTATAAAATGGTAGCTGGGTACTCTTCGGCAGTGCATAGATAGCTTGATAGAGTTGTTTGGTATTCATGAAGGTATAAATGTGAAATTGGAACTGATTCAGTAAGTTAGTAACAAGCTGATATGGTTCCTCAGAATCTAACTTGTTTCCTTCAAACTGACAGACAACATTATTTCAACGATTTCTGTCTAGATAAAAGTCAATGTTTTGAATTTTCAAATGTCTCATAAGGCATTTAACTACTGTTGGGTCATTCTATGGTAATATATCAGTCCCTCTGACTTTTTACATTATACAAGTATTGGGTCACCAAAATGAAATGTGAAAATATTTTCTAGATAAATTGAAATGTCCAGTATAATGAAATGAAATGAATATAGCGTTCATTTAAACTTTTATTTTTTATTTTTAAACATTTTTTTTGACTGACACCAAGAATTGTCATGTCCCCAGGCATTTCACAGATGTTTTACTGTGATTTCTTTGCACATAATAACTTTTTCAATATTAATAAACATATATTTGTGTTCTTTTGTTGAAAAGGTATTTTTATCAAATAAATGCATGATTATTGATTTCAATTTAGCTCAGTACCTCTGTCTGCACTCCACCCCGTCACTCCAACCAAACTCGGACAATAAAAATGCTCAGTCCACCCTTGTTTGTCATCATTAACAGGAAGTGACGACGTTCAACCATTTTCAACTGCATGGTACAGAAACAGGCAAGTAATTATTTTATATCTGTTTTTATATATATTTTTTTTTTTTAAAGTCAGGTCGGGATCTTCGAGCTGACCAACTCAACCAGTGTTACATGAAATCAAGATGGAAAACTAGTACTTATCAAAATTATACTATAACCCATCAAAATTATACTATAACCCATCAAAATTATACTTTAACCCATCAAAATTATACTATAACCCATCAAAATTATACTTTAACCCATCAAAAATATACTATAACCCATCAAAATTATACTATAACCCATCAAAAATATACAATCTATTAATTTCATGCACACCATGTGGTCTCCTGTCCTTCACCGCATGAGGAGCAGAAGACATCTTGAGCCTTTAAACTCAACCCTGTCACGTTTCATTGTAACATGGTTGTAAACTTGTGACAGGGTTGAGTTATTTAATTTCTTTATTGATATTGTATCTAAACAAATGAATTATTTAATATATTATATATTGTTTATATTAATTTATGGAACATAATGTAATGTGTTCCATGTGAACAAAAAATATGTTTTAACGCAGGTGGAAGAGGAGAGTTGGGCAACGCTCTTAACCTCAGTCGTTCCTTTAAATCGCTCAAGATCCTTAAATGACTCAAGGATTATAGTGTATACATGTCTAAGAATCTTTGATTTTTAACGTTATCGTTTGAAACGTCTCGGGAATGACGGAACCCACATCAGCAGCAGAAAGACAAAGTGTTGAGGAGAGAGAGAGAGAGTTGAGGCAGGGAAAGAGATCAGTGATTTACGTGACGGAGACCAGCGTCAGAAGCGTAAACAGTGGAGCGGAAAGGAGCACTGAGGAACTTGACCACTCCTCCGATGGAGATGACGGCTAGCCCGGTAACAGCGGTGCCCTCCAGCATGAGATTACACCAGGTCATCACCTATGCTCCGGGTGAGCTGATGTCTCGTGATGTCAGCTGCCCCTTTTGTTCCACAGAGAAGGACCTAAAACTGTTACAGGCTTTAACACACAGCACTTCGGTTTCAGGCAGGAAGGTCCTAGCTGCTCCAGGACAGCCAGCCAATGAGAGAAATCCACAACCTGTGGATGAAATCCATTGGGGAAATCCAGTTTTTTTGTTGGTCAGTGGTGTGTAGTGGATTATGAGGATGACCTATATCCAGGGGTCATCCTCGGCACGGATGAAATTAGTGTACATGTGAAATGTATGCGTTGTGTAGGACCAAACCTTCTGGAGACGCCAGCCACTGGTATCAGTGTGTGACATCCCGCCACAGTAAGAGGTTGAGAGAGAGATGTGTGGGCCGGACAGACTCGACAGGAAGAAAACCATGAATGAATGAATATGGTGCTCCTGAGCAGGAGGATCGTCATGCCGACAGCATCGCCGTAGTTACAGCTGTTCTAGCGTTCTAAACGACATTGGAAAATGTTCCTACAGTTTGATGAAACCTGTTGAATGCTATTACCATAATGACTGATGTGTTTTTATTTGTTTTAAAACATTTAACGCAGTTTGGTTAAGGAAAAAACCCTGATTATTCTAAATATATAACCTAATGTCCTTATTACGTGGTTGCATACAATGAAATGCAATGTTTTGGGATAAATCTTGGAAGGGATTTTTTGATAGTAAACTAAGCTAGTTTATATGGAAACCGATATTTCTCTTCAACTCCGGTTTTCAGTATTCGACCTCGTCACAGTGACAATATTTGTTCAATAAAAAGGCGTAGATTAATAAATATGAATTTAATGTTTTCTGATCTCAGTCTGAAATGTTAAGGACAATCCCAAGAAGATTATGTTGAATTGAATTTTTTAAATTTAAATTATGAGCCAGCTGACACACAATGTGTCTATTTCAGGGTTTAATATAGCAAAATTCTGAGATTTTATATTTTTAATCATTGAATTTGTTTGGGCATTAGGTAAATGTTGATTTTATAACAAGTATATTTTATACTCATATTCAGACAACATCCATATTGTCTGTGACGGGCTTGAAGGTAAATGGTGTCCATATCAGACAAAAATGGACAATAAAATAAATAACTGGAGCGTCGGACCTGTTCTGTCTAGTCATCTACACCTCTGACTGAGTATCTCTTCTACCTGCTGAGTGCCTCTTCTACCTGCTGAGTGCCTCTTCTACCTGCTGAGTGTCTCTACTACCTGCTGAGTGTCTCTACTACCTGCTGAGTGTCTCTTCTACCTGCTGAGTGCCTCTTCTACCTGCTGAGTGTCTCTACTACCTGCTGAGTGTCTCTTCTACCTGCTGAGTGTCTCTTCTACCTGCTGAGTGTCTCTTCTACCTGCTGAGTGTCTCTACTACCTGCTGAGTGTCTCTTCTACCTGCTGAGTGTCTCTTCTACCTGCTGAGTGTCTCTACTACCTGCTGAGTGTCTCTTCTACCTGCTGAGTGCCTCTTCTACCTGCTGAGTGTCTCTACTACCTGCTGAGTGTCTCTTCTACCTGCTGAGTGTCTCTTCTACCTGCTGAGTGTCTCTTCTACCTGCTGAGTGCCTCTTCTACCTGCTGAGTGCCTCTTCTACCTGCTGAGTGCCTCTTCTACCTGCTGAGTGCCTCTTCTACCTGCTGAGTGCCTCTTCTACCTGCTGAGTGCCTCTTCTACCTGCTGAGTGCCTCTTCTACCTGCTGAGTGCCTCTTCTACCTGCTGAGTGTCTCTTCTACCTGCTGAGTGTCTCTTCTACCTGCTGAGTGTCTCTTCTACCTGCTGAGTGTCTCATCTACCTGCTGAGTGTCTCTTCTGCCTGCTGAGTGCCTCTTCTACCTGCTGAGTGCCTCTTCTACCTGCTGAGTGTCTCTTCTACCTGCTGAGTGTCTCTTCTACCTGCTGAGTGTCTCTTCTACCTGCTGAGTGTCTCATCTACCTGCTGAGTGTCTCTTCTGCCTGCCTCTTCTGCCTGCTGAGTATCTCTTCTACCTGCTGAGTATCTCTTCTACCTGCTGAGTATCTCTTCTACCTGCCTCTTCTACCTGCGGAGTATCTCTTCTACCTGCGGAGTATCTCTTCTACCTTCTGTACCAGGCCCTCCTAGACCTGGCTACGGCTCGGGTTAACCATTCACAAGAGTAACAACTGAGAGATAAACACCTACGTGAAGCGCAACACTGCTTAACATATTTTATTTATAGTCTATATTCAGGGGTGTCAAACTCACTTTGCTCCGGAGGCTGCATTCTATCTTCAACGAGGTCTGAAGGGCCGCGCTGAAAATCGGTTGATATTTCCATCGCCGTCAAAATTTGCTCTAGCCATCGTTATTTTGGAATTTACCATACTCCCTGAGCTAGACAGAGCTTTCATTTAGGTGACTATTGGCGAGCCGGACGTACCTTGGATGTAGATCCATTATAATTTTCTACGCTAATTTTCATTTGGTTTTAGTCTTTTAAAAGTGTATCGAGCACCCCCGGCTGTATGTTTGACACCCCTGGTCTATATAGAACAGTAAAATACAAATGCAACCGAAGGCAGCACTACTTTTATACATTGTCATTATTATAGTTACTATCCATGTCAAATAGACACACTGAATCAAATGTCCCCTTTTCTGGTAAGAAACAATATTAAGGCATTATTGTACACAGACAGAACAGACAGAACAGAACAGAACATACAGACAGACAGAACAGACAGAACAGAACAGACAGAACAGACAACAGAACAGAACATAAGACAGAACAGAACAGACCAGACAGAACAGAACAGACCAGACAGAACAGACAGAACAGACAACAGAACAGAACATAAGACAGAACAGGACAGAACAGACAGAACAGAACAGACAGAACAGACAGGACATACAGAACAGAACAGACAGAACAGACAGAACAGAACATACAGACAGAACAGAACAGACAGAACAGAACAGACAGAACAGAAAAAAAGTCTCCAGTCATTGAGCCGAAAGCAGCAGACAACAGACAACTGGTACAGAGGTGTGTAGTCACAAGGCTGTAGTCACACGCACTGGTGACCACGCACCTTCTGAAGTCAATCTCCACAAAGTGATGAACGCTGTGGATGTCGGCTCGTGCGTAAATTACCTTTTAAAAGTCAAGCCGGATCAGTATGTGGAATCCCGGCCTAGGACCGGATCAGAATGTGGAATCCCGGCCTAGGACCGGATCAAAATGTGGAATCCCGGCCTAGGACCGGATCAGTATGTGGAATCCCGGCCTAGGACCGGATCAGAATGTGGAATCCCGGCCTAGGACCGGATCAGAATGTGGAATCCCGGCCTAGGACCGGATCAAAATGTGGAATCCCGGCCTAGGACCGGATCAGTATGTGGAATCCCGGCCTAGGACCGGATCAGAATGTGGAATTCCGGCCTAGGACCGGATCAGAATGTTTTAATAGTGCCATTGTATCTAATAGTGAGGTGCAGTTTGAGGAAAAGCCTTCAGAGATGTTAAGAGTAGTATCTGTAGCTACTTTATTGTTCTGTGGCATTTACATCATCTAATATTATTTGTAGAAACCATCTAATATGCTCATCTCACAGACATAGAAAACAATCCTGGTTTGTAGAATCCCAGTATCAGAAGAAAATAAGCATGAAATCGTAGAAACGTCCAGCCAGGATTTCCCAAAATGTTAGGAAAGTTACCGGAATATTGCAATCCCAATCTGGCACTAACAGAGATGTGGCTAGCAGAGCTCTCTCTCTCTCTCTACTGCTAGCAGAGCTCTCTCTCTCTCTCTCTCTACTGCTAGCAGAGCTCTCTTTCTCTCTACTGCTAGCAGAGCTCTCTCTCTCTCTCTCTCTCTCTCTCTCTCTCTCTCTCTCTCTCTCTCTACTGCTAGCAGAGCTCTCTCTCTCTCTCTCTCTCTACTGCTAGCAGAGCTCTCTCTCTCTCCTGCTAGCAGAGCTCTCTCTCTCTCTACTGCTAGCAGAGCTCTCTCTCTCTCCTGCTAGCAGAGCTCTCTCTCTCTCTCTCTACTGCTAGCAGAGCTCTCTCTCTCTCTCTCTCCTGCTAGCAGAGCTCTCTCTCTCTCTCTCCTGCTAGCAGAGCTCTCTCTCTCTCTCTCTACTGCTAGCAGAGCTCTCTCTCTCTCTCTCTACTGCTAGCAGAGCTCTCTTTCTCTCTACTGCTAGCAGAGCTCTCTCTCTCTCTCTCTACTGCTAGCAGAGCTCTCTCTCTCTCTACTGCTAGCAGAGCTCTCTCTCTCTCTCTCTACTGCTAGCAGAGCTCTCTTTCTCTCTACTGCTAGCAGAGCTCTCTCTCTCTCTCTCTACTGCTAGCAGAGCTCTCTCTCTCTCTACTGCTAGCAGAGCTCTCTCTCTCTACTGCTAGCAGAGCTCTCTCTCTCTACTGCTAGCAGAGCTCTCTCTCTCTCTACTGCTAGCAGAGCTCTCTCTCTCTACTGCTAGCAGAGCTCTCTCTCTCTCTCTCTGCTGCTGCAGAGCTCTCTCTCTCTCTGCTGCTGCAGAGCTCTCTCTCTCTACTGCTAGCAGAGCTCTCTCTCTACTGCTAGCAGAGCTCTCTCTCTCTCTCTCTCTGCTGGCAGAGCTCTCTCTCTCTCTCTCTCTGCTGCTAGCAGAGCTCTCTCTCTCTCTCTCTCTGCTAGCAGAGCTCTCTCTCTCTCTCTCTGCTAGCAGAGCTCTCTCTCTCTCTCTACTGCTAGCAGAGCTCTCTCTCTCTACTGCTAGCAGAGCTCTCTCTCTCTACTGCTAGCAGAGCTCTCTCTCTCTACTGCTAGCAGAGCTCTCTCTCTCTCTCTCTCTCTACTGCTAGCAGAGCTCTCTCTCTCTCTCTCTCTCTACTGCTAGCAGAGCTCTCTCTCTCTACTGCTAGCAGAGCTCTCTCTCTACTGCTAGCAGAGCTCTCTCTCTCTCTCTCTACTGCTAGCAGAGCTCTCTCTCTCTCTCTACTGCTAGCAGAGCTCTCTCTCTCTACTGCTAGCAGAGCTCTCTCTCTCTCTCTCTCTACTGCTAGCAGAGCTCTCTCTCTCTCTCTCTCTCTCCTCCTAGCAGAGGGAAAAGCGCCGAGAGTTTATGTTCATCTTGGTGACCCCTATGAGTCTCAGCGGGGTGGAGAGTCCGAACCCGGGGGTGACGGGGGAGTCAAACAGCAGGTCGCTCAACTCATCTCTCTCCTCCAGCCCGTAGGTGGCGTCGTTGAGCATGCGGCGATGCTGGTGACAGGTCTGCTCGATCTTCAGTTTGTTGATGTCGCTATGGAGACACATCAGCTGATGGGCCAACTTCTGGTCCTGGAGAGGCATTTCCTTCTGGGGGAGATAGAGATTTAGGCCTAGATTCAAATCGGACCGTGGAAGATCTGCTTTGTAACGATAATCTCCGATTGAACCGACAGAAAGTTTACCGTGAATGGGGTCTCGGTGAACGTAGAAACATTGCCTTTAAAAGGAGGTGGTCGGATTAAATCAAGCCCTTAAGACTATAAAGTTTGTTTGTAATGTTGAGAAGTAGATGGTAATGCCAGTGTGTCGGTAATATGGTCAACGAAACAGCCCTAGGTGTGGTCTGGCCTTAACACCAGAGGGTGTGGTCTTAACACCAGAGGGTGTGGTCTGGCCTTAACACCAGAGGGTGTGGTCTGGCCTTAACACCAGAGGGTGTGGTCTGGCCTTAACACCAGAGGGTGTGGCCTTAACACCAGAGGGTGTGGCCTTAACACCAGAGGGTGTGGCCTTAACACCAGAGGGTGTGGTAGACGATGCTGCGGAACGTTGATGCGTCACCAAACTCCTGGAAAATTCCACAAAATTCCCATCTTTACCAGAAATCCTGGTTGGAGGATTCTGGATTTCAAGCTGCTTATTACCTCCCGTTATTGGGTATTTTACAATCAGGATTTCTGGAAAACCTTGGAATTTTGGGAAAGTGACTGGATATTTAAACTCTCATTGACAGGAAGCCCCTCTTCCTAAGATTGACAGGAAGCCGCTCTCCCTTGCTATGACAGGAAGCCGCTCTCCCTTGCTATGACAGGAAGCCGCTCTCCCTTGCTATGACAGGAAGCCCCTCTCACTTGCTATGACAAGAAGCCCCTCTCACTAGCATTGACAGGAAGCCCCTCTCACTAGCATTGACAGGAAGCCCCTCTCACTTGCTATGACAGGAAGCCCCTCTCACTTGCTATGACAAGAAGCCCCTCTCACTAGCATTGACAGGAAGCCCCTCTCACTAGCATTGACAGGAAGCCCCTCTCACTAGTATTGACAGGAAGCCCCTCTCACTTGCTATGACAGGAAGCCCCTCTCACTAGCATTGCCAGGAAGCCCCTTTCCCCCTAGCATTGACAGGAAGCCCCTCTCCTTAGCATTGACAGGAAGCCCCTCTCCTTAGCATTGACAGGAAGCCCATCTCACTTGAATTCAGTTGTATTGGAGATACAGCACTAAACCAGGAAACAGTCACAGATACTTCTGTTGCTCTCACCAGTTCTTTCCTGAGCCACCCCACAGCCTCATCGATGTTCCTAAATCTCCTCAGCACTCCGGAGGGCAGGCTGTGCTGCCAGATCAAACCCGAGGTCAGGAGGCTCTCTCTGGGCGCCCCCGGCTGTCGTTCGGCCTCCTCCTGCTCCTCTTGTTGCTCTGCATGGAGATCCTGCTGTGGCTGTGGTTCAGCCAGACGCCTGGAGCTCTGGCTGTCTGACCTGCCCTCACTCTGGGTCACTACCCGTTGCTCTTCTGGCCCCACTAAGTGCCTGGTGCTCTGCTGTGGTTTGATCAGGGCTTTGGTGCTATGGGCCTCTAAACGGGCCTTCCACTCCAGGTAGGACAGCCTCCGTGTTTCCAGCCTCAGCTTCTGCGCCAGGGCCTTGAGGGTCATCAGATGGTCTTCTGAAGCCGAACCTGCCTTCTCCTCCTCCTCCACCTGGTCAATCATTTAAACAAATGTGTTTTTCATTAAGCCTGTTTTTAATTCAGAAAATTGTGCTTTTACAGTAACCCGGCCTAGACCCCAAAGCAGAAGCATAGTGGGAAAAACTAGCCTCGCGAGCCACACCGACCTTCTAGGGAGTTTTTCCCCTTAGCCTCGCGAGCCACACCGACCTTCTAGGGAGTTTTTCCCCCTTAGCCTCGCGAGCCACACCGACCTTCTAGGGAGTTTTTCCCCCTTAGCCTCATGAAGTCACCGACCTTCTAGGAGTTTTCCCCCTTAGCCTCATGAGCCACACCGACCTTCTAGGAGTTTTCCCCCTTAGCCTCGCGAGCAACACCGACCTTCTAGGGAGTTTTTCCCCTTAGCCTCATGAGACACCGACCTTCTAGGAGTTTTCCCTTAGCCTCGCGTGCCACACCGACCTTCTAGGGAGTTTTTCCCCTTAGCCTCGCGAGCCACACCGACCTTCTAGGGAGTTTTTCCTTAGCCTCGCGAGCCACACTAATGTTGCGAGCTGGCATAGATATGTGCTACATGTACGAAGCTCGCAAGATCAGTGTGGCTCGCGAGGCTAAGGAAAAACTCCCTAGAAGGTCAGTGTGACTCGCGAGGCTATGGAAAAACTCCCTAGAAGGTCAGTGTGGCTCGCGAGGCTATGGAAAAACTCCCTAGAAGGTCAGTGTGGCTCGCGAGGCTATGGAAAAACTCCCTAGGTCAGTGTGGCTCGCGAGGCTAAGGAAAAACTCCCTAGGTCAGTGTGGCTCGCGAGGCTAAGGAAAAACTCCCTAGAAGGTCGGTGTGGCTCGCAAGGCTAAGGAAAAACTCCCTAGAAGGAAGAAACCTGGAGAGAAACCAGGCTCAGATGGGAGGCCCAGTCTCTTTTGGCAGTATACCGGGTGTGGTCATTAGGGACAGATTGTTTCTCACCTGGTCTGTCTCCTCCACCTGGTCCCAGGCACTATACACCTTCATCCTGGGGGTGGAGCCTGCTTCCATGACAACCCCGGGAATAAGAACCACACCTGGCCACCAGAATCAAACTGGTGGTAGTAGTCAAGAGAAGTTGTTCGCAGTATGATGTACTCTTCACCGGGGGCCCCGTCACTCTGACTTGTGTTTGTGAGCGGGCGGTTGTAGATCTTGTGAGAATAGAAAATAATTATTTGTTCTACCTGTGTTCTTGATTGTTATAGCTCTACGCTGTAAAAAGGTGGTTATGGCCCTTTGTGTTGTGGTTTAATTAAAATGTAATAGATAATCCTCTGTGGGGGTGTGAGAAGGAAGTTCTAGATCTTGCATCGTCATTGTGACTGGCTCTGATGGTTTCTTTAGGACAGCACAAAGACAGGAGGGGTAATCCAGATGAAGATTTAAGGCACTTTGAAAAGCCTCCTTCATTGAGAGCTCCCTCTTCAAAACTTCCTCTGTGTATCCTTGGTGTTTCCAGTCTGGGCATGAGGATGAGACGTCCTCTTGTGTCTACGAATTCAAAGACGGAACAGAGA
Source organism: Brachymystax lenok tsinlingensis (assembly GCA_030435695.1). Lineage (NCBI taxonomy): Eukaryota > Metazoa > Chordata > Actinopteri > Salmoniformes > Salmonidae > Brachymystax > Brachymystax lenok. The sequence goes on from CM059796.1 coordinate 37,339,865, forward strand.
AAACAATGATGTTTAAATATAATGCTTTTTTGTCACACTTACTGAGTAAAGCAGATTGAAGCTTCTCTGGACTGACCAAATCAGAAAATGACTTGACTAAAATGATTCAGCTCAGCCTTAGTTCCCACTGTCTGTTGATGTGGGAGTTTTGGAACACACTGTTATTACACGTCAACCCAGAGCATCCCAAACATGCTCAATTGGTGACTTGTTCTGGTGAGTATGCAGGCCATGGAAGAACTGGGACATTTTCAGCTTCTAGTAATTGGGGCCGTGCATTATCATGCTGAAACATGAGGTGATGGTGGGGGATGAATGGCACGACAATGGGCCTCAGGATCTTGTCACGGTACCTCTGTGCATTCAAATTGCAATCGATAAAATGCAATTGTGTTCGTTGTCCGTAGTTTATGCCTGCCTATACCATAACCCCACCGCCACCATGTGGCCCTCTGTTCACAACAGCAAACCGCTCACCCACACGACACCATACACGTGGTCTGCGGTTGTGAGGCTGGTTGGATGTACTACCAAATTCTCTAAAATGACATTGGAGGTGGCTTATGGTAGAGAAATTAGCAGTCAATTCTCTGGCAAAAGCTCCGGTGGACATTCCTGCAGTCAGCATCCCAATTGCACACTCCCTCAAAACTTGAAACATCTGTGGCATTTTGTTGTGTGACAAAACTGCACATTTTAAAGCAGCCTTTTGTTGTCCCCAGCACAAGGTGCACCTGTGTAATGGTCATGCTGTTTAATCAGCTTCTTGATATGCCCCACCTGTCAGGTGGATGGATTAGGAGAAAAGGATAAATGCTTCCTAACAGGAATGTAAACAAATTTGTGCACAACATTTTAGAGAAATAAGCTTTTTGTGCTTTTCTGGGGTCTTTTATTTCAGTTCATGAAAGTTGGGACCAACAATTTACATGTTTTTGTTTATATTTTTGTTCAGTACAATAATGCGTTGCTTGTCCACACGTCAAAATATTACATAAAATTACATTTAGTGTTTGGTGATTCAGTCCAGTCCAGTAACATGACATTTAGTGGGTGGTGATTCAGTCCAGTCCAGTAACATGACATTTAGTGGGTGGTGATTCAGTCCAGTCCAGTCCAGTAACATGACATTTAGTGTTTGGTGATTCAGTCCAGTCCAGTAACATGACATTTAGTGGATGGTGATTCAGTCCAGTTCAGGAACATGACATTTAGTGTTTGGTGATTCAGTCCAGTCCAGTCCAGTAACATGACATTTAGTGGATGGTGATTCAGTCCATTTCAGTAACATGACATTTAGTGTTTGGTGATTCAGTTCAGTCCAGTAACATGACATTTAGTGTTTGGTGATTCAGTCCAGTTCAGTCCAGTAACATGACATTTAGTGGATGGTGATTCAGTCCAGTCCAGTTCAGTAACATAACATTTAGTGTTTGGTGATTCAGTCCAGTTCAGTCCAGTAACATGACATTTAGTGTTTGGTGATTCAGTCCAGTTCAGTAACATGACATTTAGTGTTTGGTGATTCAGTCCAGTCCAGTTCAGTAACATAACATTTAGTGTTTGGTGATTCAGTCCAGTTCAGTAACATGACATTTAGTGGGTGGTGATTCAGTCCAGTTCAGTAACATGACATTTAGTGGGTGGTGATCCAGTCCAGTTCAGTAACATGACAATTAGTAGGTGGTGATTCAGTCCAGTCCAGTAACATGACATTTAGTGGGTGGTGATTCAGTCCAGTTCAGTAACATGACATTTAGTGGGTGGTGATTCAGTCCAGTTCAGTAACATGACAATTAGTAGGTGGTGATTCAGTCCAGTCCAGTAACATGACATTTAGTGGGTGGTGATTCAGTCCAGTTCAGTTCAGTAACATGACATTTAGTGGGTGGTGATTCAGTCCAGTTCAGTTCAGTAACATGACATTTAGTGGATGGTGATTCAGTCCAGTCCAGTAACATGACATTTAGTGGGTGGTGATTCAGTCCAGTCCAGTTCAGTAACATGACATTTAGTGGGTGGTGATTCAGTCCAGTTCAGTAACATGGCATTTAGTGGATGGTGATTCAGTCCAGTCCAGTAACATGACATTTAGTGTTTGGTGATTCAGTCCAGTCCAGTTCAGTAACATGACATTTAGTGGGTGGTGATTCAGTCCAGTCCAGTTCAGTTCAGTAACATGACATTTAGTGTTTGGTGATTCAGTCCAGTTCAGTTCCGTAACATGACATGCCAAACTGGTCTGGCCAGTAGCTAACATGTCTGGTTATATTTCTATCAGGGACATGACGTCAATGGTTGTGTTTTTAGTATGTAGTAAATGGTTTGTCACTTGGGGTTCATCAATGTCTACACAGTAAACACACCCATTTTGTAGGCTAGCTAGGCAACTGTGTGTCTCCTTAAATCATCACAATAATAGCTTGGTGTACAACCCAAATGGCACCCTAGTCCCTAGATAGTACACTAGTTTAGACCAGAGCCCTATGGCACTCTAGTCCCTATATAGTACACTACTTAGACCAGAGCACTAATGCCCTATATAGGGACTAAGGTGCCATTTGGGAAGCAAGCATAACCTCTTGACATTGTTACGATCTCTCTCAGCTCTTCAGTCATGGTAGGTAGGGGTGATGTGATTGCATTGGCACTCCTCAATCCATAGAATTCATGTTTATTTTCTTCTTTATTCAGATCTGAAATCTTTTAATGACAAAAAAACGTGTTCTTAAATCAAGATATTTGCCCGAACCTTTAGTGTTCGCTCTTGTAGTCATGACTACCTGCTGCATGGAATGTCTTGACTGAGACTGTTGTTCAGAAAACGTGTATTGTCCGTCTCTCTCTCTCTCTCTCACACACACAGATCACTATTGATCATACAGAAGGCTATAGAGATATTTTATAGATCAACAAGGAACTGTGATAAAATAATGTGCGCTAATATATACTAAATAATGTGTGCACTGTGCCCTCAATTTATTTCCATTAGACTGTATCCTCTTTTGCAAAAACATTGCAGTAAGATTGAAGCACGTTCAGAATATGTACAATGTATCTACAGAGCTTTTTAGCTGAAATTAGAACTACCATGAGAAAAGGCCAGACATTAGAACTACCACGAGAAAAGGCCAGACAGAACTACCACGAGAAAAGGCCAGATATTAGGCTACGCATGCAGTCGGGGTTAATATTTCAACCGCGTCATAAATTCCCATGGCAGTTTCTAGCATTTTCTTTTTCAGGGGAAAACCTTTATAGATTTAACCTTTTTAGATTTGCACTGTGCTGCCTTACGCAGTAGTATATTATGACGTTTGAACGACTTCATAGATTGAGGACGATACATTTATTGAAATGCGCAATGTGGCATTCCAATTCACTGGATAAACCACTGATGTTACATATTGCGCTGTTCTATCGCCGTACAGCCTTTTCTACAGCTAAAACACATCATTCTCAAGTATTTTTCTCTTATGTAGGCCTGAATTATAGAAGAATTTAAAGCAGTGTTGGAATCCGCTACTACCCAAAAAGAAAATCAGACCCATGCATGGCGCAAATTTACCTGGAACGTTCCCGTAACCTAATTACGCAATCCAGTCCGTCCCTGGTTTAAAGGCAATTCATTGAAGAGAGGCTTGAGGTACACCCGCTGTCAGTGATATAAGTAACAGTTCTTTCAGTCCAAATCCAGTGCACTTGTTTTAGTGACCGTAGGGGATAGTGACGAGTCGTCCACGAACGAACGAACGGCTCTTTTTGAAGAACGTCGGGAACCGAATCGCGTCGGTGAAAGAGCCGTTCATTTGGCTCCCTGATTTGCATACTGTTACTGCTTTGTAAGCTCCAAACAACGTTTTTCTGCAGATAAGTTACAAAATAATGATGTAAAAGGGTGAATCCTCACTGTAGAAACAATACATAGTAGGAGAGCGCGTCAATCTGGTCCACGCTGATTTCTCAGTGACCATCTGACATAATGGTAGTCTAACTGTTGGTCTTTACATTGGAGATTTCCTATTTTTTTTTATGATTCTAGGTCCATTTCTAAGCGTTTTGAACGTAGAACGGGTTGGGAACCAAATGAGCCGACTCACCAAAAATACTCGGAATGCCCATCACTAGTGAGGGAGCAGAGGAGGGGAGGGGGGGGAACGGTTGAGGCAGGAGACCGAGGTTGCCTGGAGAAGACTCCGGAATGCCAGTCAAGTCTCGGTCTGCGGATCTCCCAAATGGCGCCCTATTCCCTTTATAGTGCACTGCTTTTGACCAGGGCCCGTAGGACTAGTGAATAGGTTGCCATTGAGACAGTCAGCCGCGTCCCCCCCCCCATCGGCTGCGCTGGGCCAACGCTGAAGCAACTGTGACAGAAGCAAACGATTTTGATTATTTTGTTTTATTCAACAACAGAAACACTACTGTTTTTACTATGGGGAACGCATACAAATAGGGCGAAATAGACCAAGGCATCACAGATTGAACAGACTTTCTGTGCTTCAAAGAAAGCATTTGACATTTGAACAACTATGTCAACAAAAAAATAAGTTACAGAAATGTGTCCTTTAATAGCTTGTTTATATTTTGAAAATGCCAAAACCGTTCCCTGGAATAAGCCATCTCCTATAAAAACAGAGCGGCAGGTAGCCTAGCGGTCAGAGCGTCCGGTAGCCTAGCGGTCAGAGCGGCAGTTAGCCCAGCGGTCACAGAGCGGCAGGTAGCCTAGCGGTCACAGAGCGGCAGGTAGCCTAGCGGTCAGAGCGGCAGGTAGCCTAGCGGTCAGAGCGTTGGGTCAGTAACCGAAAGGTTGCTGGATCGAATCCCCAAGCTGACAATGTAAAAATCTGTCGTTCTGCCCCTGAACAAGGCAGTTAACCCGCTGTCATTGTAAAATAAGAATTTGTTCTTAACTGACTTGCCTAGTTAAATAAATTAAAAATACAGACACTAAATAACACATTTAATACATTTGTTTCATCCTCTACATTAGCCTAACCAAAAAGGGGGTAGCCTAACGCCGGGGCTCAATATCCTAATTAAAGGTAGCCCACTTTTGACTTTTGTTAGGCTATGATGAGTTTATGGCAATATCATTGGGTCCAAGCGTCCACAAACAGTTCCAAAAGCAGCCAGCAGAGGCAGAAGGAGCTGTTGTTCGAGCTTTATCTCTCAGTACATCTCTAATGGTCTTGTTGATGGTATCAACTTAACTTATGTACCATCTTAACTTACATACTATAATAACTTATACAGAGTCCTATGGACTATTATCTATATAGAACAGAGCCCTATGGACTATGATCTATGTAGAACAGAGCCCTATGGACTATTATCTATACAGAACAGAGCACTATGGACTATTATCTATATAGAACAGAGCCCTATGGACTATTATCTATATAGAACAGAGCCCTATGGACTATTATCTATGTAGAACAGAGCACTATGGACTATTATCTATATAGAACAGAGCCCTATGGACTATTATCTATGTAGAACAGAGCACTATGGACTATTATCAATACAGAACAGAGCCCTATGGACTATTATCTATGTAGAACAGAGCCCTATGGACTATTATCTATATAGAACAGAGCCCTATGGACTATTATCTATGTATAACAGAGCCCTATGGACTATTATCTATGTAGAACAGAGCCCTATGGACTATGATCTATGTAGAACAGAGCCCTATGGACTATTATCTATATAGAACAGAGCCCTATGGACTACTATCTATATAGAACAGAGCCCTATGGACTATTATCTATATAGAACAGAGCCCTATGATCTATGTAGAACAGAGCCCTATGGACTATTATCTATATAGAACAGAGCCCTATGGACTATTATCTATGTAGAACAGAGCCCTATGGACTTATCTATGTAGAACAGAGCCCTATGGACTATTACCTATATAGAACAGAGCCCTATGGACTATTATCTATATAGAACAGAGCCCTATGGACTATTATCTATGTAGAACAGAGCCCTATGGACTATTATCTATGTAGAACAGAGCCCTATGGACTATTATCTATATAGAACAGAGTCCTATGGACTATGATCTATGTAGAACAGAGCCCTATGGACTATTATCTATATAGAACAGAGCCATATGGACTATTATCTATACAGAACAGAGCCCTATGGACTATTATCTATATAGAACAGAGCCCTATGGACTATTACCTAAACTCAGCAAAAAAAGAAACGTCCTCACTGTCAACTGCGTTTATTTTCAGCAAACTTAACACGTGTAAATATTTGTATGAACATAACAAGATTCAACAACTGAGACATAAACTGAACAAGTTCCACAGACATGTGATTAACAGAAATGGAATAATGTGTCCCTGAACAAAGGGGGGGTCAAGATCTAAAGTAACAGTCAGTGTCTGGTGGCCACCAGCTGCATTAAGTACTGCAGTGCATCTCCTCCTCATGGACTGCACCAGATTTGCCAGTTCTTGATGTGAGATGTTACCCCACTCTTCCACCAAGGCATCTGCCAGTTCCCAGACATTTCTGGGGGGAATGGCCCTAGCCCTCACCCTCCGATCCAACAGGTCCCAGACGTGCTCAATGGGATTGAGATCCGGGCTCTTCGCTGGCCATGGCAGAACACTGACATTCCTGTCTTGCAGGAAATCACGCACAGAACGAGCAGTATGGCTGGTGGCATTGTCATGCTGGAGGGTCATGTCAGGATGAGCCTGCAGGAAGGGTACCACATGAGGGAGGAGGATGTCTTCCCTGTAACGCACAGCGTTGAGATTGCCTGCAATGACAACAAGCTCAGTCCGATGATGCTGTGACACACCGCCCCAGACCATGACGGACCCTCCACCTCCAAATCGATCCCGCTCCAGAGTACAGGCCTTGGTGTAACGCTCATTCCTTCGACGATAAACGAGAACCCGACCATCACCCCTGGTGAGAAGAAACCACGACTCGTCAGTGAAGAGCACTTTTTGCCAGTCCTGTCTGGTCCAGCGACAGTGGGTTTGTGCCCATAGGTGACGTTGTTGCCGGTGATGTCTGGTGAGGACCTGCCTTACAACAGGCCTACAAGCCCTCAGTCCAGCCTCTCTCAGCCTATTGCGGACAGTCTGAGCAACGATGGAGGGATTGTGCGTTCCTGGTGTAACTCGGGCAGTTGTTGTTGCCATCCTGTACCTGTCCCGCAGGTGTGATGTTCGGATGTACCGATCCTGTGCAGGTGTTGTTACATGTGGTCTGCCACTGTGAGGACGATCAGCTGTCTATCCTGTCTCCCTGTGTGTTGTATTCCCCCCAAATGTATTTATTTGTACATAAATGGACTGTAATTTGAGCTTTAAAACTGAATATTAGCTTTGAAGCCGCAACAACAAAAGAATGTGTAGAAATGAAAACGGCATCATATTCTGTCCGATGCCAAGGGCCTTTAAAATGTTCCTTCCAGGGCCCAAGACTTGGCCCGTCTGCCCGTGAACTGCTAAAGTCATTATAAAACTCATTGTATGCTAATTTTAACTCCTTGTATGCTAATTGACTCCCCCCCACACACACACAAGCTATACAGTGGGGAAAAAAAGTATTTAGTCAGCCACCAATTGTGCAAGTTCTCTCACTTAAAAAGATGAGAGAGGCCTGTAATTTTTTTTTTTTCTAGAGGAGATCTGCATGGAGGAATGGGCCAAAATACCAGCAACAGTGTGTGAAAACCTTGTGAAGACTTACAGAGAAAGTGAAATATTCCTTGATATTAAAGACCCACTAATAATAGTAACAAGGCCTATAGATCCGCTTTCCTCCCTCATTCATGACTGCTGCACTGCTTGTTGTAGCGCTGAGTGGAAATAGGAACAACGTGCATTTTATTGGCTTATAAAAGTGTTGAATACAAAGTGTTGACCGAGCTGAGTAAGAACTGAAACAGGATCTCAGTCATAGAAACAGCAGCTCTTTGACGTATTCATTGACAGTCTTTCTCTAGTCTGGATTTAAACGTTTTGAAATCTCACAGTATCAAATTTTTGCCGTAGCTTTATTTGATGGCTGCTACGTTACTGCGGACACGGTCATCTGAGCCATCCGCTTGACCAGCGGTGGCGTAACGCGCTTGGTTTCCTCTCCGGGCCCAGAGTTTTGTACCTTCAGACACATGAAATGGCAACAGTTTGCCTAGGCAGCTGAATTGGCCACCAACAACCTGACACTTTAATAAAAGCAAATAGGAACACAAGGCTTTATCGTTGGGGTTTTATAACAGAAATGTTTGGCGATCGACTTGGGAGCCGGTGATCGACCCGGTTGGTGACCACTGCTTTTAGAGGTTAAGACTGGGGCGATCTACTAAGATAACATGTGGAATTGTTTTATGTTGGTCCTACCTAATGTATAAAAAAATATTAAGATTATGAAACATTACATTTGGCCTTACTGCTATTAGCCAATAGAAGCGCTGTGAATAACAGATTCATACATGGAACAACAGATAGTCCCCCTAAAGGAAGTTCTGAAGTGTCTGTCCCATATCAGAAATATCAGAAAGATCAGGAAACTATTAAAATTAATATTTTTTTTTTGACACATATTTAACCCCCTGGGTGTGCTAGAGAAACACAACATACATACATGTGTTCGTGAGAAGACTCCCTTTTCCACAGAGGGGTCGTATTGGCATGTAACCTTAAGTCGGTCGTTGGGACGCTACAGACGTCTTTCCTGAGAAGACCGATTTTTCAGGATGTCTCCTGGTCAGACAAACAGCGCTGTTTGCTCGGCCACCCAGATATATCTCTAGCACCAACAGACAGATTTCTATGGGGATTTTTGTATTATGCTAATACGAATTTCCACGGGGGGGTGGGGGTAAATTACTCATTAAGGGGTTAAGAGCCAATTAAAGAGCTCTATAAGTTTGAAGCCTAACTGCCAAACAGGTCTGTAGAGGACAAACCCTTTGGCCCTTTCAGGGATCCCAAATGGCGCCCTATATAGTGCACTACTTTGGCCAGAGCTTGATGGGCTGGTTAAAAGTAGTGCCCTTTATATAAGGGACAAAAGGTGCCATTTGATGCACACTCAAGTACACTACATGACCAAAAGTATGTGGACACCTGCTGGTCCAACATCTCGTTCCAAAATCATGGGCATTAATATGGAGTTGGTCCCCCCTTTTGCTGCTATAACAGCCTCCACTCTTCTGGGAAGGCTTCCCACTAGATGGTGGAACATTGCTGTGGGGACTTGCTTCCATTCGGGCACTGATGCTGGGCGATTAGGCCTGGCTTGAAGTCGGCTTTCCAATTCATCCCAAAGGTGTTCGATGGGGTTGAGGTCAGGGCTCTGTGCAGGCCAGTCAAGTTCTTCCACACCGATCTCAACAAACTATTTCTGAATAGACCTAGCTTTGTGCACGGGGGCATTGTCATGCCGAAACAGGAAAGGGCCTTCCCCAAACTTTTGCCACAGATTTGGAAGCACAGAATCGTCTAGAATATCATTGTATGCTGTAGCTTTAAGATTTCCCTTCACTGGAACTAGCCTAGCCCGAACCATGAAAAACATCCCCAGGCCATTATTCCTCCTCCACCAAAATGTACAGTTGTCTGTATGCATTGGGGCAGGTAGCGTTCTCCTGGCATCTGCCAAACCCAGATTCGTCCGTCGGACTGCGAGATGGTGAAGCGTGATTCATCACTCCAGAGAACTCGTTTCCACTGCTCCAGAGTCCAATGGCGGCGAGCTTTACACCACGCCAGCCGACGCTTGGCATTGCACATGGTGATATTAGGCTTGTGTGCGGCTGCTCGGCCACGGAAACCCATTTCCTAAAGGTCCCGACTAACAGTTTTTTGTGTGCGCTACGCGCTTCAGCACTCGCCAGGCCCGTTCTGTGAGCTTGTGTGGCCTACCACTTAGCTGTTGAGCCGTTGTTGCTCCCAGATGTTTCCACTTCACAATATCAGCACTCACAGTTGACTGGACCAGCTTTAGCAGGGAAGAAATTTGACGAACTGACTTGTTGGAAAGATGGCATCCTATGACGGTGCCACGTTGGAAGTCTCTGAGCTCTTCAGTAAGGCCCATTCTACTGCCAATGTTTGTCTATGGAGATTGCATTGCTGTGTGCTCAATTTTATGCAACGAAATCCACATATTTTAAGGGGTGTCCACATACTTTTGTATAGATAGTGTATCTCTGATGCAACAATTCAATAACCAACGCTACAGCTGTCAACACTACAGCCGTCAACGTTACTGCCGTCAACGCTACAGCCGTCAACGCTACAGCCGTCAACGCTACTGCCGTCAACGCTACAGCCGTCAACTATACAGCCGTCAACATTAAAGCCGTCAACTATACAGCCGTCAACGATACAGCCGTCAATTACACAGCCGTCAACGCTACAGCCATCAACTACACAGCCGTCAACATTAAAGCCGTCAACTATACAGCCGTCAACATTAAAGCCGTCAACTACACAGCCGTCAACATTACAGCCGTCAACTACACAGCCGTCAACTACACAGCCGTCAACTACACAGCCGTCAACATTAAAGCCGTCAACATTACAGCCGTCAACTATACAGCCGTCAACATTACAGCCGTCAACATTACAGCCGTCAACTATACAGCCGTCAACATTACAGCCGTCAACTATACAGCCGTCAACATTAAAGCCGTCAACATTACAGCCGTCAACTATACAGCCGTCAACTATACAGCCGTCAACGCTACAGCCGTCAACGCTACAGCCGTCTTCATTAGGGCACCATTTGAGGCGGAGCCTAAGTCTGATGTTCTTCCCTGATTTGACTCCCCTGAGCAACACACACACACACAGTATTGACACACATACTGAGAGACATTTATCTATCAGATGAAACAGTCCATAACCAGGCTTAGATTTATCTGATGTAACAAATACGACTTAGTGCTTTTTAAAACCCTGTGAAAACCCTTAGTATAGTGATTTAACAGCCTCAACCGGGCCAATCCAAGTGTCACTTCCTCCTCCGTTGACTAATCAGACCGCGAGTTCCTACTCGACAGACGATTTGATTTGATCAAAGTGTGAGTTCCTCGATGTCGTCGTCGAAGGAAGCCACGGCGCGTACGGTCGGCCTGCTCTCGGTCACGTGGACGGAGGAAAGGAAGGGTGCAAAGGGACCTGCGGAGGCAGAGGACTTGGGCTCCAAGGGGAAAAAGCCTTCCCTGCAGTTGCGGGGGCCGGTGAGGGTGGAAGTGGGGGGGCTAAGGAGGACGTCTGGGGGGAGATCGTCGGAGATCGGGGAGGGGCTGGATGGGGCGCCAAAGAGCTGCTGCAACAAAGTGGACTTCTTCTCCTTTCCCGGGCCTGGTCCTAGGCCTCCTCTCTCCTTCTCTCTCTCTGACCTCCCCAGCAGCGCGTCCAGAGCCGAGGGCGGGGGTGGGGGTGGGAAGCCTGTACCCCCTCGTGGAGCCGGCCGTCCGAAGGACGGGGCGTAGCTACCGAAAGACAGGTCCTCGCTTGAGTTCTGAGTCCTCACCCCTCTCCTCCCAGTCCCTGTCCCAGCCCCTGGACCCAAACCACTCTCTGCCCCGCCACGCAGACCTCCCATCTCCTCCGGCTCAGTGAAGCTGAAGATGGAAGGGTTCTGGTTCCATGGCTCGGAGAACCGTGGAGGAGAACGTGCAGTGGAACCCGAGCTAGACTCTAGGGGTTCTGGGTCAACCTCTGAGAACAGCCCAGCGTTCTGTGGTGGCTCGTTCTGCTTGTCAATTTCCCTCAGCTTTGCCAATAGTTGCTCCTTCCTGCAACGCTCTGCCTCCGCCACTTCCTGACTGGCTAGAGCCTGTTGGTTCCGCCTCGCAACCTCTTCCTGGACTTGGCCACGCCTCTTCCTGTTCTCTTCCTCCTTATGGATCCGCCTCTTTCTCTCCTCCTCCTCTTTCTCCCAGCCTGTGGAGAGAGAGAGAGAAATATGGTGCAGGGTATGGTTATATGTGGTGGTGGTGGTCAGAGTGTGGTCAGGGTATGGTTATATGTGGTGGTGGTCAGAGTGTGGTCAGGGTATGGTTATATGTGGTGGTGGTCAGAGTGTGGTCAGGGTATGGTTATATGTGGTGGTGGTGGTCAGAGTGTGGTCAGGGTATGGTTATATGTGGTGGTGGTGGTCAGAGTGTGGTCAGGGTATGGTTATATGTGGTGGTGGTGGTCAGAGTGTGGTCAGGGTATGGTTATATGTGGTGGTGGTCAGAGTGTGGTCAGGGTATGGTTATATGTGGTGGTGGTGGTCAGAGTGTGGTCAGGGTATGGTTATATGTGGTGGTGGTCAGAGTGTGGTCAGGGTATGGTTATATGTGGTGGTGGTCAGAGTGTGGTCAGGGTATGGTTATATGTGGTGGTGGTCAGAGTGTGGTCAGGGTATGGTTATATGTGGTGGTGGTCAGAGTGTGGTCAGGGTATGGTTATATGTGGTGGTGGTGGTCAGAGTGTGGTCAGGGTATGGTTATATGTGGTGGTGGTGGTCAGAGTGTGGTCAGGGTATGGTTATATGTGGTGGTGGTCAGAGTGTGGTCAGGGTATGGTTATATGTGGTGGTGGTCAGAGTGTGGTCAGGGTATGGTTATATGTGGTGGTGGTCAGAGTGTGGTCATATGTGGTGGTGTTGTGGTTGTAGTTTTTCTCACCATCTCTCAGTCTCGTGGTCTTTTCCTCAAGTGTGTCCAACTCCGGCTCAATCCTCTCTCTCTCCTTCTCTACCCTCCGTCGCTCGTCTCTCTCCTTTCTCTCCTCAGTCTCCTTCGGCCTTCGCTCTGCTATGTCAACCTCCTGTCCAGAGAAGGAGAGAGGAAATCCATACGGACATCCGTCTTGGTTATTCCATCAACAAGCTGTTCAAAACCAGTGGGAAGGGTTACGTTTTCTACCTTTTTTAATTAGACATTAGCAGCCTATCAGTTTGGAGGAGTGGCTTATTGGAGGCGTGGCTTTCAGATAGTTATTTTTGGTCACCCGTTAGCGTAAATGTTGGTACACTGCACACTAAAGTGTCCCTTGAACAAGCATATTACATATTCTAATATAATATGAATAATATTAACATGGCTGATTACATACAGTAATAAAGTGGTAACTATTCCAACATTGGGATTTGCATAGGCTCTTGAGGAACTCATAATAAAAACGATAGGGAAACGGTAACGAGAAACGGTGCAACGATAGAAACGGGTGCAACGTGATAGGAAACGGGTGCAACGATAGGGAACAAACGGGTGCAACGATAGGAAACGGGTGCAACGTATAGGGAAACGGGTGCAACGTATAGGGAAACGGGTGCAACGTATAGGGAAACGGGTGCAACGTATAGGGAAACCGGTGCAACGTATAGGGAAACGGGTGCAACGTATGGGGAAACGGTGCAACGATCGGGTGCAACGTGATAGGGGTGCAACGATAGGGAAACGGTGCAACGTGAAACGGTGTAACAGGAAACGGTGCAACGAGGAAACGGTGCAACGATGGTGGAAACGAACAGATAGGGAACGGGTGCAACGATAACGGGTGCAACGATGGGGAAACGGGTGCAACGATAGAACGGGTAACGATGGGGAAACGGGTGCAGAAGGTGTGCAACGGGTGAAACTAACTAGAACGGGTGAACGATAGGGAAACGGGTGCAACGTAGCGGGTGCAACAGAAAGCGGGTGCAACTGGAAACGGGTGCAGAACGGGTGCAAACGGAAAGTGCAACGATAGGGTGCAGCGTATGGGGAACGGGTGAGGGAAACGGGTGCAACGTATGGGGAAACGGGTGCAACGTATGGGGAAACGGGTGCAACGTATAGGGAAACGGGTGCAACGTATAGGGAAACGGGTGCAGCGTATGGGGAAGCGGGTGCAACGTATGGGGAAAGCGGGTGCAACGTGGGGAAGCGGGTGCAGCGTAGGGAAAGCGGGTGCAGCGTATAGGAAGCGGGTGCAGCGTATGGGGAAGCGGGTGCAGCGTGTGGGAAGCGGGTGCAGCGTATAGGAAAGCGGGTGCAGCGATAGAAGCGGGTGCAACGTATGGGGAAGCGGGTGCAGCGTATGGGAAAGCGGGTGCAACGTAGGGAAAGCGGGTGCAACGTAGGAAACGGTGCAACGTGGGAAAGCGGGTGCAGCGTATAGGGAAGCGGGTGCAGCGTGTGGGGAAGCGGGTGCAGCGTATAGGAAAGCGGGTGCAACGTGTGGGGAAGCGGGTGCAACGCGTGTAGGAAGCAGGGTGCAACGTATGGGGAAGCGGGTGCAGCGTATGGGGAAGCGGGTGCAACGTGTGGAAAGCGGGTGCAGCGTATAGGAAGCGGGTGCAATGTATGGGGAAGCGGGTGCAGCATTATGGGGAAGCGGGTGCAACGTATGGGGAAAGCGGGTGCAGCGTATGGGGAAAGCGGGTGCAGCGTGTATGGGAAAGCGGGTGCAACGTATAGGGGAAAGCGGTGCAGCGTATGGGGAAGCGGGTGCAGCATAGGAAGCGGGTGCAGCGTGTGGGAAAGCGGGTGCAACGATGGGAAAGCGGGTGCAGCGTATAGGAAGCGGGTGCAACGTGTGGGAAAGCGGGTGCAGCGTATGGGGAAGCGGGTGCAGCGTGTGGGGAAAGCGGGTGCAGCGTGTAGAAAGCGGGTGCAACGTATAGGGAAACGGGTGCAACGTATGGGGAAACGGGTGCAACGTATGGGGAAACGGGTGCAACGTATAGGGAAACGGGTGCAACGTATAGGGAAACGGGTGCAACGTATGGGGAAACGGGTGCAACGTATGGGGAAACGGGTGCAACGTATAGGGAAACGGGTGCAACGTATGGGGAAACGGGTGCAACGTATAGGGAAACGGGTGCAATATATAGGGAAACAGCCTTTTTTTCTCCACACATAGTGTTGTGTTCCTTACAAACAACTCAACTTTAGTTTAATCTGTCCACAGAATATTTTGCCAGAAGGACTGTGGAACATCCAGGTGCTGTTTTGCGAACTTCAGACGTGCAGCAATGTTTTTCTTTGGACAGCAGTGGCTTCTTCTGTGGTATCCTTCCACGAACAGCATTCTTGTTTAGTGTTTTACGTATGGTAGACTCGTCAACAGAGATGTTAGCATCTTCCAGAGAAGTCTATAGCTGACACTCTAGGATTCTCCTTAACCTCATTGAGCGTTCTGCACTGTGCTCTTGCAGTCATCTTTGCAGGACGGCCACTCCTAGGGAGAGTAGCAACCGTGCTGAACTTTCTCCATTTATAGACAATTTGTCTTACTGTGGACTGATAAACATCAAGGCTTTAAAGATACTTTTGTAACCCTTTCCAGCTTTATGCATGTCAACAATTCATAATCTTAGGTCTTCTGAGATCTCTTTTGTTCGAGGCATGGTTCACATCAGGCAATGCTTTTTATGAATAGCAAACTTTTTTATAGGGCATTGCAGCTCTAACCAACATCTCCAATCCCTTCTCATTGATTGGACTCCAAGTTAGCTGACTCCTGACTCCAATTAGCTTTTGGAGAAGTCATTAGCCTAGGGGGTTCACATACTTTTTCCAACCTACACTGTGAATGTTTAAATTATGTATTCAATATAGACACGAAAAAGACAATCATTTGTGTGTTATTAGTTTAAGCACACAGTGTTTGTCTATTGTTGTGACTTACATGAAGATCAGATCAAATGTTATGACCAATTTATGCAGAAATCCAGGTCATTCCAAAAGGTTTCACATGCTTTTTCTTGCCACTGTACATCCCAGTGGGCGTCAGAGGCAGGGCCTAAAAATTATCAAGACTCTAGCCACCCAAGACTAACTGTTCTCTCTGCTACCATCTGGAACCAACAGGACCCTGAGCAGCTTCTACCCCCAAGCATCAAGACTGATCAATAGTTAACTAGTTCATCATAGAAACCTACAGGACCCTGAGCAGCTTCTACCCCCAAGCATCAAGACTGATCAATAGTTAACTAGTTCATCATAGAAACCTACAGGACCCTGAGCAGCTTCTACCCCCAAGCATCAAGACTGATCAATAGTTAACTAGTTCATCATAGAAACCTACAGGACCCTGAGCAGCTTCTACCCCCAAGCATCAAGACTGATCAATAGTTAACTAGTTCATCATAGAAACCAACAGGACCCTGAGCAGCTTCTACCCCCAAGCATCAAGACTGATCAATAGTTAACTAGTTCATCATAGAAACCAACAGGACCCTGAGCAGCTTCTACCCCCAAGCATCAAGACTGATCAATAGTTAACTAGTTCATCATAGAAACCTACAGGACCCTGAGCAGCTTCTACCCCCAAGCATCAAGACTGATCAATAGTTAACTAGTTCATCATAGAAACCAACAGGACCCTGAGCAGCTTCTACCCCCAAGCATCAAGACTGATCAATAGTTAACTAGTTCATCATAGAAACCAACAGGACCCTGAGCAGCTTCTACCCCAAGCATCAAGACTGATCAATAGTTAACTAGTTCATCATAGAAACCAACAGGACCCTGAGCAGCTTCTACCCCCAAGCATCAAGACTGATCAATAGTTAACTAGTTCATCATAGAAACCAACAGGACCCTGAGCAGCTTCTACCCCAAGCATCAAGACTGATCAATAGTTAACTAGTTCATCATAGAAACCTACAGGACCCTGAGCAGCTTCTACCCCCAAGCATCAAGACTGATCAATAGTTAACTAGTTCATCATAGAAACCAACAGGACCCTGAGCAGCTTCTACCCCACAATAGCATGTGAAGAAATCCAAGGGATCTCAATACTTTTGCAAGGCACTTTATGTAAGGAATAAGGTGCAAAAGTAGTGCACTATAGAGCAAATAGGGTTCTATTTGTGACTCACCCTAGAGCTGTAAGGTGTACTAGAGACACCTGGCTTGAGTGACAGGTAGTCATCAGGGGCTTGGTCGCTGTAGTGATAGTTGCCGTCGGTGATGGCCGGCGGCGGTGACGGGAAGTCTAGACTCAAGTTCTCGTTCATTGTCTGCACTGCCTTAGAGCTGGACTTACTGGGGCCTATACACACACACACACAGACACCCACACACACAGACACCCACACACACACACAGACACCCACACAGACACCCACACACACAGACAGAGACAGACAGACAGACAGACAGACAGACAGAGACAGACAGACACAAAGCAGTAGGGTGAAACCAAACTTCACATTTTAGTACTTTATATTTATTTATTTTATTTTAAACAATATACCTTTAGGCTCCCCTACTGGTATATATATAAATTAAACAATGTACCTTTAGGCTCCCCTACTGGTGTGTGTGTATATATATATATATATATATATATATAACATCACTTTTGTCAATTTATCTCAATAGTTTTCTTGGAGTGACTTCAACATTTTTCAGTTGAGTGGTGGCATCCAGGGAAAGTATTTTGGGGGGGGTTTAACACCAATCGACCCTACCTTTCCTCTTTGTGGTGTTGTCGATGTTCCTGGGAGATGGTTTCAACAAGCGGTTGGCATAGATGTTCCTAGTGTCCAGTTCCCTCTCCTTCTCCTACAAGGGTTAGAGTTCGCTTTTAAAACGTAACGTACAGTGTGTGTGTGCCTTCATGTGTGCGTGTGTGTCTCCGTGTGTGTGTCTGCGCACATGCATTCGGAAAGTATTCAGACCCCTTGACTTATTCCACATTTTGTTACATTACAGCATTATTCTGAAACGGATTAAATAAAAAGAAATCCTCAACCATCTACACACAGTACCCCATAATGACATCACAATACCCCATAATGACATCACAATACCCCATAATGACATCACAATACCCCATAATGACAAAGCGAAAACAGGTTAAGAATTTTGGACAAATTGATTACAAATAAAAAACAGATACTTTACAGTACCAGTCAAAAGTTCTAGAGCACCTACTCATTTTTCTTTATTTTTACTATGTATTATATAGAAGAATAATAGTGAAGACATCAAAACTATGAAATAACACATATGGAATCATGTAGTAACCAAACAAAGTGTTAAACAAATAGAAATATATTTTAGATTTTAGACTCTTCAAAGTAGCCACCCTTTGCCTTGACAGCTTTGCACACTCTTGACATTCTCTCAACCAGCTTCATGAGGAATGCTTTTCCAACAGTCTTGAAGGAGTTCCAACATATGCTGAGCACTTGTTGGCTGCTTTTCCTTCACTCTGCGGTCCAACTCATCCCAAACCATCTCAATTGGGTTGAGGTCGGGTGATTGTGGAATCCAGGTCATCTGATGCAGCACTCCATCACTCTACTTCTTGGACAAATAGCCCTTACACAGCCTGGAGGTGTGTTGGGTCATTGTCCTGTTGAAAAACAAATGCCAGCCCCACTAAGCCCAAACTGGAAGGGAATGGGGTATCCCTACAGCATGCTGTGGTAGCCATGCTGGTTAAGTGTGCCTCGAAACCTAAATAAATCACAGACTGTGTCAGCAGCAAAGCACCATCACACCTCCTCCTCCATGCTTCACGGTGGGAACCACACATACGGAGATCATCTGTTCACCTACTCTGCGTCTCACAAAGACACGGCGGTTGGAACCAAAAACCTCAAATTTGGACTCATCAAATCAAAAGGACAGATTTCCACAGTCTAATGTCCATTGCTTGGGTTTCTTGGCCCAGGCAAGTCTTTTCTTCTTATTGGTGTCCTTTAGGAGTGGTTTATTTGCAGCAATTCGACCATGAAGGCCTGATTCACACAGTCTCCTCTAAACAGTTGATTTTGAGATGTGTCTGTTACTTGTACTCTGTGAAGCATTTATTTGGGACGCAATCTGAGGTAAAGTTAACTCTAATGAACTTATCCTCTGCAGCAGAGGTAACTCTGGTCTTCCTTTCCTGTGGTGGTCCTCATGAGAGCCAGTTTCATCACAGCGCTTGATGGTTTTTGCGACTGCACTTGAAGAAGCGTTCAAAGTTCTTGGAATTTTCTGTATTGACTGACCTTCATGTCTTAATGTAATGATGGACTGTCGTTTCTCTTTGCTTATTTGAGCTGTTCTTGCCATAATATGGACTTGGTCTTTTACCAAAATAGGGAAGACGTTTGGAACCACCAAGACACTTCCTAGAGCTGGCCACCCGGCCAAACTGAACAATCTGGGGGAGAAGGGCCTTGGTCAGGGACGTGACCAAGAACCCGAGTTCCTCTGTGGAGATGGGAGAACCTTCCAGAAGGACAACCATCTTAGCAGCACTCCACCAATCAGGCCTTTATGGTAGAGTGGCCAGACGGAAGCCACTCCTCACTAAAAGTCACATGACAGCCTGCTTGGAGTTTGCCAAAAGGCACCTAAAGGACTCAGACTATTAGAAAGAAGATTCTCTGTTCTGATGAAACCAAGATTGAACTCAAGAGTCACGTCTGGAGGAAACCTGGCACCATCCCTACAGTGAAGCATGGTGGTGGCAGCATCATGCTGTGGGGATGTTTTTCAGCGGCAGGGACTGGGAGACTAGTCAGGATTGAGGGAAAGATGAACGGAGCAAAGTACAGAGATCCTTGATGAAAACCTGCTCCAGAGCACTCAGGACCACAAACTGGGGCGAAAGTTCACCTTCCAACAGGACAATAACCCTAAGCACACAGCCAAGACAACGCAGGAGTGGATTCAGGACAAGTCTCTGAAGGTCCTTGAGTGGCCCAGCCAGAGCCCGGACTTGAACCTGATCGAACATCTCTGGAGAGACCTGAAAATAACTGTGCAGCGACGCTCCCCATTCAACCTGACAGAACTTGAGAGGATCTGCAGAGAAGAATGGGAGAAACTCCCCAAATACAGCTTGTAGCGTCACACCCGAGAAGACTCGAGGCTGTAATCGCTGCCAAAGGTGCTTCAACAAAGTAAAGTAGAGTAAAGGGTCTGAATACTTAGGTAAATGTGATATTTCAGGGTTTTATTTTAAATACATTTAAAAAATATATATATTAAATCTATTTTCATTTTGTCATTATGGGGTATTGTGATGTCATTATGGGGTATTGTGATGTCATTATGGGATATTGTGATGTCATTATGGGGTATTGTGATGTCATTATGGGATATTGTGATGTCATTATGGGGTATTGTGATGTCATTATGGGGTATTGTGATGTCATTATGGGGTATTGTGATGTCATTATGGGGTATTGTGATGTCATTATGGGGTATTGTGATGTAGATTGATGAGGAAAAAAAACAATTGAATCCATTTTAGAATAAGGCTGTACCATAAACATTTTGGAAAAAGTTATGGGGTCTGAATACTTTTCCGAATGCAGTGTACACATGATATACAGCAGATGGAGTATAAAGGCCAATGAGAAACATACTGTGTGTGTGTGTATTTGCCTTCATGTGTTGGTGTATATGTGTGTGTGTGTGTCCATGCGTGTGTGTTTGTCTTTGTGTATGTGTGCGTGTGTGAGTGTCCGTGTTGTTGTCTGTGTGTGTGTGTCTGTGTGTGTCCGTCAGGTGTGTGTGTCCGTGTGTATTTGTACCCGTGTGTGTTTTTGTCCATGTGTGTTTCATTGAGTGTTTCCGTGTGTGTTTGTCTGTCAGGTGTGTGTTTGTCTGTCAGGTGTGTGTGTGTGTGTCTGTGTGTGTTTGTCTGTGTGTGTGTGACTGTGTTTTTGTCTCTGTGTGTGTGTCCGTGCCTGTTTGTCCGTGTGTGTGTTTGTTCGTGTGTGTGTGTCCCCGTGTGTGTGTCCGTGTGTGTGTGTGTGTACCTTGAGTTTGTTGCTGAGTCGTTCCACCTCCACCTGTAGGTCTGAGACCTGGTCCTGGGTAGTGATGGTCTTCCTCCTCTCTGTAGCTAGCTGTCTCTGGTAACTACTGCTGCTCAGTTCCACTCTACGCTCCAGATCCTAAACACACACACACTATAATTTGCATTATAGAAGCTAACTCTAACCCTTGTAGGAGAAGGAGAGGGAACTGGACACTAGGAACATCAACAAAGGGAGAAGTAGACATTGGTCTGAAGCCCCGGGAAAATAATGGAAATTCACATGAGCACCACAATGCCGATTCCACCCATGCTCTACCAAGGTTTTTCCAGCACACAGCTTTGACCCTACTACAGTAGCTATGTTGGTCTATTGTACTTCAGACAATGTAGGCAGGTTGCTGAGAATTCTAACCTTCTCCAACAGCATCATTCATCCGCCCACAGTAATGTGATTTGTACCCCCCCCCCCCATACAAGGTAATGTATTGCATTATTCCCACCCCACACGGAGACATTACCCCATTATCCACTAACTTTTCAAGCTTCGTTGTTTTATTATTTGAAAGCAAGCGTTGCTTTTATACTTACAACACCGTCATGCTTGATTGAGTGAGCTGTTTTCTAGTAATGTGGCTGCTTGTATTTCCGTAAACCTTTTATTTTAGCTATAAATATATTTCATAACATATTTTTGGGGGGTCAATAGATACAGGACGTGGTGTGTTGGACACAGTAACTCAGATAGATACAGAGGATTCCTGATTTCTGTAACCGTTAGCTTACCTTGACATAAACTCAGAACCAACTTGTTTTTCAAACATGATCCTCTTTTATCAATTGCTGTGCTGATCAATGGACTCCTGGCAGAGCTGGTGTAACTGAGTCAGGTTTGTAGGTCTCCTTGCTCGCACACGCTTTCCCAGATTTGTCCACACATTTTCAATAGGATTGAGGTCAGGGCTTTGTGATGGCTACTCCAATACCTTGACTTTGTTGTCCTTAAGCCATTTTGCCATAACTTTGGAAGTATGCTTGGGGTCATTGTCCATTTGGAAGACCCATTTGCGAACAAGCTTTAACTTCCTGACTGATGTCTTGAGATATCCACATAATTTTCCTCTTCATGATGCCATCTATTTTGTGAAGTGCACCAGTCCCTCCTGCAGCAAAGCACCCCCACAACATGATGCTGCCACCCTCGTGCTTCATTGTTGGGGTGGTGTTCTTCGGCTTGCAAGCCTCCCCCATTTTCCTGCAAACATAACGATGGTCATTTTTTTGTTTCATCAGACCAGAGGACATTTCTCCAAAAAGTACCATCTTTGTCCCCATGTGCAGTTGTAAACCGTAGTCTGGCTTTTTCATGGCGGTTTTGGAGCAGTGACTTCTTCCTTGCTGAGCGGCCTTTCAGGTTATGTCGATATAGGACTCGTTTGGCTGTGGATATAGATACTTTTGTACCTGTTTCCTCCAGCATCTTCACAAGGTCCTTTGCTGTTGTTCTGGGATTGATTTGCACTTTTCGCACACCAAAGTACGTTCATCTCTAGGAGACAGAACGTGTCTCCTTCCTGAGCGGTATGACGGCTGCGTGGTCCCATGTTTATATTTGCGTACTATTGTTTGTACAGATGAATGTGGTACCTTCAGGCATTTGGAAATTGCTCCCAAGGATTAACCAGACTTGTGAAGGTCTACAATAGTTTTTCTGAGGTCTTGGCTGATTTCTTTTGATTTTCCCATGATGTCAAGCAAAGAGGCACTGTGTTTGAAGGTAGGCCTTGAAATACATCCACAGGTACACCTCCAACTGACTCAAATGATGTAAATTAGCCTCTGACCCACTGGAATGGTAATACAGTGAATTATAAGTGAAATAACCTGTCTGTAAACAATTGTTGGAAAAATGACTTGTGTCATGCACAAAGTAGATGTCCTAACCGACTTGCCAAAACTATAGTTTGTTAACAAGAAATTTGTGGAGTGGTTGAAAAACGAGTTTAAATGACTCCAACCTAAGTGTATATAAACTTCCAACTTCAACTGTATACCGTACCAGTCAAATACTCTATATACTATACTCGGCCTTGTCTCAGGGTAGTAGGTTGGTGGTTGAAGATATCCCTGTAGTGGTGAGGGGGCTGTGCTTTGGCAAAGTGGCTGGGGTTATATCCTGCCTGTTTGGCCCTGTCCGGGGGTATCGTCGGACGGGGCCACAGTGTCGCCCGACCCCTCCTGTCTCAGCCTCCAGTATTTATGCTGCAATAGTTTGTGCTGGGGAGCTAGGGTCAGTCTGTTACATCTGGAGTATTTCTCCTGTCTTATCCGGTGTCCTGCGTAAATTTAAGAATGCTCCCTCTAATTCTTTCTCTCGGAGGACCTGAGCCCTAGGACCATGCCTCAGGATTACTTGGCATGATGACTCCTTGCTGTCTCCAGTCCACCTGGTCGTGCTGCTGCTCCAGTTTCAACTGTTCTGCCTGCGGCTATGGAACCTTGACCTGTTCACCGGACGTGCTATCTTGTCCCAGACCTGCTGTTTACAACTCTCTAGAGACAGCAGGAGCGGTAGAGACACTCTGAATGATCGGCTATGAAAAGCCAACTGACATTTACTCCTGAGGTGCTGACCTGTTGCACCCTCGACAACCACTGTGATTATTATTATTATCTGACCCTGCTGGTCATCTATGAACGTTTGAACATCTTGGCCATGTTCTGTTATAATCTCCAACGGGCATCCCGATTATTCTACAATGTAGAAAATAGTGAAAAATAAAGAAAAACCCTTTAATGAGCTTTTGACTGGCACTGTATCAGAAATGCTACAAAAAGGTAGCACATCGTTGGTTCTTAACGGACAGAAATTAGCATGTGAAACCGATAAATGATACATTTAATAAAACTGTTGCACCTACAAACTTAGACAATCTGAAATTGTCCAATAGTCGCTTTATGGACGCTTTAGTCTCGCTGTAATCCGACGTCTAGAGTTTCAGATAGGTAGGTGCAGGAAATACCCTGAAAACTAAAATGCTACCGACCCTGTAGACATTGGTGTCATATTGGATCATCGCCCCTACAATAATCTACGCCAACCGCATGTTGAAGCCATCGCCCAGGAGCATAAACAACACCACCAAGAGGATAGGTACTGGTCTGCTCTGCTCTGCTCTGGTCTGCTCTGGTTTGGTCTGGTCTGCTCTGGTCTGGTCTGGTATGCTCTAATCTGCTCTGGTTTGGTCTGGTCTGCTCTGGTCTGGTATGCTCTAATTTGCTCTGGTATGCTCTAATCTGCTCTGCTCTGGTCTGGTCTGCTCTGGTCTGGTATGCTCTAATTTGCTCTGGTTTGGTCTGGTCTGGTATGCTCTAATCTGCTCTGGTTTGGTCTGCTCTGCTCTGCTCTGCTCTGCCTGAGTGCATGGCTGTGTATGTGTGTGAACTAGTGTCCTGTACTTCACCTTTAGAGCTCTGAGATGTGTGATCCTGTGTTTAACATGTGCAGGAGATGGTCTCTGTAGTGTGTTAGTAGCTACTGTACCTTGATCTTCAGCTGGTTCTCCTGGTCCTTGGCCCTCTCCTGCTCTAGTCTGTAGTGTGTTAGTAGCTACTGTACCTTGATCTTCAGCTGGTTCTCCTGGTCCTTGGCCCTCTCCTGCTCTAGTCTGTAGTGTGTTAGTAGCTACTGTACCTTGATCTTCAGCTGGTTCTCCTGGTCCTTGGCCCTCTCCTGCTCTAGTCTGTAGTGTGTTAGTAGCTACTGTACCTTGATCTTCAGCTGGTTCTCCTGGTCCTTGGCCCTCTCCTGCTCCAGTCTCTTGGTGAGCTCCTCCCTGGGACCTAGCTCCTGCTGTTCTGCCAGACGCCTCAGACGACCCAGGGATGACTGGCTACGCTGCAGCTGCTCCTGGAGGGAGGGAGGGAGGGAGGGAGGGAGGATGTAGAGATAGACAGACAGGAATACCGGCACCTCTGGTCAGCTCACACTTAAACCTATAATATTTTTACTCTTCTACAAAAAAAGCAAACGCTTTCTGCATTTATATCTGGTCAGTATGAGCCCTCTGGCTTTCCGTACCTGTGTTTCTTTGAGTCGCCTCTCGGCGTCCCGCTCCCTCTCCTGTGTCCGCCGCAGACGTTCCCGCAGAGCTGTGGTCTCGTTGGCGTGGCGCGACAGCAGCTGGGCAATCTCACTCTCCGTGTCGTCGTATTGCTGCAGCGCCCTCTCCTGGCGGTGCTGGAGCTTTAGGAATCACACGCAGACAGGCTCATTGAAACAGACAGGCTCATTGAAACAGACAGGCTCATTGAAACAGACACAGGCTCATTGAAACAGACAGGCTCATTGAAACAGACACAGGCTCATTGAAACAGACACAGGCTCATTGAAACAGACACAGGCTCATTGAAACAGACACAGGCTCATTGAAACAGACACAGGCTCATTGAAACAGACACAGGCTCATTGAAACATACAGGCTCATTGAAACAGACTCTGTATCTGGCTTATTGATGGCGTTTGTGACAGCACCATTGAGGCTATCTCCATTTTAAAGTAGTCCGTTTTATTCTTCCATTGCGTTTGGAGAAAAAAAAAAAAAGCATAAACCCTTATATTGACGATTGACCTAAACCAAATATTATGTGTCATTCATTTACTGTGGCCACTAAATGGCAGTGATATAGCTTAAAGCAATTTACAAATCGTAGGCGTCCCAATATGAAAAAAAACCCCACAATGCTCTGATCATAGGCTGATGGCACCCAATCCATAGGAAACCCTACCCAGTTGATTTACTTTTGAATTGTGGAAGCCCTTGGCAATGCCCGTGCTGAAATGGGTTTGATCCACCTAGAGTCCTCTATCTATCTCTATGGACAGGCTGTATTGAAGGAAGTGTCCAATATCGGGGGGACACCCAAGGCCGACTAAGTGCCATCGCTTTTACGTGATTTAGAGTTAGAAAACCTGGGAATTGTTTTAAAGTTAATGGAATTTTTCAACCCTTGTCAGAACGTTAGGTAATAAATGTCTGAGGGTCAGGGTTAGTGTCAGGGTTAGTTAGGTCACCTGTCTGAGGGTCAGGGTTAGTTAGGTTATCTGTCTGAGGGTCAGGGTCAGGGTTAGTTAGGTTACCTGTCTGAGGGTCAGGGTTAGTTAGGTTACCTGTCTGAGGGTCAGGGTTAGTTAGGTTACCTGTCTGAGGGTCAGGGTTAGTTAGGTTACCTGTCTGAGGGTCAGGGTTAGTTAGGTTACCTGTCTGAGGGTCAGGGTTAGTTAGGTTACCTGTCTGAGGGTCGGGTTAGTTAGGTTACCTGTCTGAGGGTCAGGGTTAGTTAGGTTACCTGTCTGAGGGTCAGGGTTAGGGTCAGGGTTAGTTAGGTTACCTGTTTGAGGGTCAGGGTTAGTTAGGTTACCTGTCTGAGGGTCAGGGTTAGTTAGGTTACCTGTCTGAGGGTCAGGGTTAGTTAGGTCACCTGTCTGAGGGTCAGGGTTAGTTAGGTTACCTGTCTGAGGGTCAGGGTTAGTTAGGTTACCTGTCTGAGGGTCAGGGTTAGTTAGGTTACCTGTCTGAGGGTCAGGGTTAGTTAGGTTACCTGTCTGAGGGTCAGGGTTAGTTAGGTTACCTGTCTGAGGGTCAGGGTCGGGTTAGTTAGGTTACCTGTCTGAGGGTCAGGGTTTAATTTTTTTATTTATTATATTTCCCCTTTATTTAACCAGGTAGTTCTATATGATGTCATAATAGACCTTTATTTAACCAGGTAGTTCTATATGATGTCATAATACACCTTAATTTAACCAGGTAGTTCTATATGATGTCATAATACACCTTTATTTAACCAGGTAGTTCTATATGATGTCATAATGCAGGGAGGCCAGTTGAGAACAAGTTCTCATTTACAACTGTGACCTGGCCAAGATAAAGCAAAGCAGTTCGAGACATAACAACAACACATAGTTACACATGGAGTAGAACAAACATACAGTCAATAATACAGTAGGAAAAAACAAATCTATATACAAAGAGTGCAAATGAGATAAGATAAGGAAGGCAAGGCAATAAATAGGCCATGTTGGCAAAGTAATTACAATATAGCATTTAAACACTGGAATGGTAGATGTGCAGTAGATGAATGTGCAAATAAAAAATACTGGGGTGCAAGGGAACAATATAAATAACTAAATACGGTAGGGGATGAGGTAGTTGGTTGGGCTATTTACAGATGGGCTATATACAGGTGCAGGGGTCTGTGAGCTGCTCTGACAGCTGGTGCTTAAAGTTAGTGAGGGAGATAAGTGACTCCAGTTTCAGTGATTGTTGTAGTTCGTTCCAGTCATTGGCAGCAGAGAACTGGAAGGAAAGGCGGCCAAAGGAGGAATTGGCTTTGGGGGTGACCAGTGAGATATACCTGCTGGAGCGCGTGCTACGGGTTGGTGCTGGTTTGGTGACCAGCGAGCTGAGATAAGGCGGGGCTTTACCTAGCAGGGACTTGTAGATGACCTGGAGCCAGTGGGTCTGGAGACGAGTATGTAGCGAGGGCCAGCCGACGAGAGCGTACAGGTCGCAGTGGTGGGTAGTATATGGGGCTTTGGTGACAAAGCGGATGGCACTGTGATAGACTGCATCCAGTTTTCTGAGTAGAGTATTGGAAGCTGTTTTGTAGATGACATCGCCGACGTCAAGGATCGGTAGGACAGTCAGTTTTACGAGTGCAAGTTTGGCAGCATGAGTGAAGGATGCTTTGTTGCGAAATAGAAAGCCGATTCTAGATTTGATTTTGGATTGGAGATGTTTAATGTGAGTCTGGAAGGAGAGTTTACAGTCTAACCAGCTAGAGGTCAGGGTGGGTTAGGTTGGAAATAATTCCTTACCGTAATCTTCATTCAGTGGGAAAGGATGAGACGGAAAAGAGACCATCTGTCTAAAATAATTAGCTTCCTCTTCTAAAAATATATTTAGAAGAATCAGAGATGACTCCGTCTTCAGAAACGAGTTTCTGCAAATGTATTTTTGTTAGCGTTCCTGTATTGGAGATTCAGGAAAGAATTTTGTGCATTTTTCTCCATATTCCATCCAGTTTGTTTTATTTTTGTAATATATTACATTAGATCGTTCTTGAATAAGTTCCTCCAGATCTTTTTGTTTTTCCTCCAACTTATTTTGTATCTCTGTAGTGTCGTCGTTATTGCTATCTACCTGTATTATTAGTTCATGGATTTCCCTTGTTAGTCTTGTCTCTTTAGCCACAAACTGCTTTTTATTATTGATGAACATTGAATTGAATGACCCCTGAAGGTACATTTAAAGGTATCCCAAACAATAAGGGGATTTGCTGAACCTATATTATACTGGAAAAATTCAGTTATAAATTCTTTTGTCTTAGTTAAAAGTAAGTTGTCCTCCAGTAAACTTTGATTTAAATTTCCAATATCCCCGTCTACGTGGAACATCTATAAGAGTTATGTGAAGGCCAATTAGATGATGATCTGATCACATTCTGTCTCCTATTAAAACTGTTTTAACCTTTTGATGCAAGAGAGAAAGAGACAAGAAGGTAGTCATGACGACTAGCTTGATTAAGTCTCCTCCATGTATATCTCACTAGGTGGGTTTATTTATTTTTTTAGTCTCCAAATTTCCACTATTAATATTCCTTAATATTCATGATGATAATTGTAATCCATATCGCATCACCATCATAGTTGCATCATAATTACCTTTAACATCATTGAAAAAACACATCCCAGCGCATTTCCATGGCAATTGACGTTTCACATGATCACGAAAGAGACCTTGCGTTACTCTAGAGACGGCTTCACCATGGTACAAATGTATTCCGTACAATATGTTATCATTCCCCGATACCCCTATTCTGATATCTTCCCCTTGCTGGGTTGTAAACATTTATAAACAGGTAGACAAACACATATAAAAAGATAGACAAACAATAAACACATTAAATTATAAATAACAATATCAATAAACAATACAATAGACAATAGAGAGAAGGAGAGAAGAGAGAGGGAGAGGAGAGAGAGGGAGAGGAGAGAGAGGGAGAGGAGAGAGAGGGAGAGAAGAGAGAGGGAGAGAAGTGCGAGGGAGAGAAGTGCGAGGGAGAGAAGAGAGAGGGAGAGTTAGTTAGTAGTTACTGTATTTCTGACTGCTATTCTTTCTTTTTGCGACATGAAATCCCTATCAGTTAGCATGTGGAACATTCAGGGTCTAAACTCATCAACCTTTGGACTGAAGAGTTTAGCACTGGAGTTCAACAAAAATCTTAAAGATGTTGACGTCATCGTTCTGCAAGAGACATGGTGTAAGGCTGACATTGTCACTCACTGTCCCACAGGCTACAGAGAGGTAATTGTGCCATCACAGAAACACAGCTCTGTCAATAGAGGCAGAGACTCTGGAGGACTGATCATTTGGTACAAATCCCGACTACAAAATCTAATTGATCCCCTCAAAATTGGTAAATATCACATTTGGTTAAAACTAAAAAAACAACTTGTACTGACAGAAAAAGAAGTGTTTCTTTGCGCAATATATATCCCCCCCTCAGAATCCCCATATTACTCAGAGGAGATGTTCCCCACCCTCGAGGAAGAGACGTGCCATTTCCAGGCCCAGGGAAATGTGCTCATCTGGGGGGACACAAATGCCGCACAGGAACACTACCTGATCTAACGACCACACGAGGGGACAGCTTTATTACAGGCCATACTGTTTCTAACTGTCTTCATCTCCCCCATAGAAACAACAGTGACAGCACTGTCAACAAAAACGGAAGGGATCTGTTGCAGCTCTGTAGAAGCCTGGGTCTGTACATTGTCAATGGTAGGTTACGGGGGGACTCTTTGGGGAGATTCACCTGTTGCTCACCTCTTGGCCACAGTACAGTGGACTATATGATTACAGACATTGACCCGTTCTCTCTCAGCTCATTCACTGTCAAGCCACTAACACCTCTGTCTGATCACAGCCAAATTACGTTGTTCCTCAAAAGAACAGACATGGAAACAACCACACATTCACAGCCCAGTAAGCTGTACAACATCAGAAATGCATACAGATGGGCCCAAAACAGCACAGAAGAATACCAGAAAGCAACCTGTAACCAAAATATCCAAACACTCTTAGATAACTTTCTGGACACCACATTCACTCACAGTAAAGAAGGCATCAATCTAGCAGTTAAACACATCAACTATATATTCAGGCAAACGGCAAAATAAGCACAATTGAAATTGATAAAAAACAAAACAAAAAAGACCACAGATGACAAGTGGTTTGATGCAGATTGGAAAATTATAAGGAAAAGACTTAGAACACTATCAAACCAAAAGCACAGAGACCCAAATAATGGTGAATTACGCCTTCATTACTGTGAGACTTTAAAACTCTATAAACGTAACACTCAGAACCAAAAAAAGCACAGTACAACAGCAAGCAGCAGAAACTAACTGAGGAGTCCATAAATACAAACAACTTCTGGCAAAACTGGAAAAAAATAAAATAAATCGAAACAAGAGGAATTAGCGATACAAAATGGTGACATATGGACAACCCATTTCAAAACACTCTATAACACCGTTCAAATTGACACAAACGCAGAACAATGCATAATTCATGAGAAGTTGAATGGTTTAGAAAAAGCTATAAAGGACAATCAAAATCCATTGGACTCCCCAATTACTGACCAGGAGCTCTCTAAGAAACTTCAGGCCCTCAAATGTAGAAAATCATGCGGACCTGATGGCATCCTAAATGAAATGCTCAAACTCACTAGTGCAAAATTTCAATTGGCTATATTAAAACTGTTTAATTTTATCCTGAGTGTAGGTTATTTCCCTGACATCTGGAATCAAGGACTCATAACCCCAATCTTTAAGAACGGAGACAAATTTGACCCTAACAATTACAGAGGCATTTGTGTGAACAGTAACCCGGGGAAGGTTTTCTGTAGTATTATAAATGTAAGAGTTCTAAACTTCCTTAATAAGCACAATGTCTTGAGTAAAAGCCAAATTGGATTTATACCAAAACATCGCACGACCGATCATATTTACACCCTACACACCCTGATAGATAAACATGTCCACCAAAATAATACCAAAATATATGCTTGCTTTATCGACTTCCAAAAAGCATTCGATTCTATTTGGCTTACAGGGCTGTTCTACAAAGTTATTGAAAGTGGTGTAGGGGGTAAAACATATGACATAATTAAATCAATGTATACTGGCAATACGTATGCCATTAAAATTGGCAAGAAAAGAACAGAATTCTTTACCCAGGGGCGGGGCCTTCGCCAGGGTTGCAATCTGAGCCCTGCACTCTTCAATATTTACATCAACGAATTGGCCACTATTCTAGAAGAATCCTCTGCCCCTGGTGTTAGTCTCCACAATTCAGAGGTTAAATGCCTGCTCCCACAGCACATGGCCTACAGCAGAGCCTGGACCTGCTAGAGCAGTACTGCCAGACCTGGGCCCTGGCAGTAAAACCCACAAAAGACTAAAATAATGATTTTTCCAGATCTCAGGGAATTAGACCAAAGTTCTCAATTGGTACAAAATATATAGAGTACTGCACACACTACAATTACTTAGGTTTAAAAATAAGCTCAACTGGACACCTTAATGAGGCAGTGAACGAACTGAGAGAGAAAGCACGCAGGGCATTCTACGCAATTAAAAAACAAATTCAAATTGAAATACCTATTAACATTTGGCTAAAACTAATTGAATGTGTCATTGAACCAATTGCACTTTATGGCAGCGAGGTGTGGGGTCCACTTGCAAAACAAGATTTCACCAAATGGGACAAACACCCCATTGAAACCCTGCATGCAGAGTTCTGTAAGATTCTCCTACATGTCCAGAGGAAAACTACAAACAATGCATGCAGGGCAGAATTAGAGGAAAGGCTGTGCAACCACTGCACCACAGCAGAACCTGAGACAGAGCTGCATTTCCTGACAAAATGTAAAAAATATAAAACAATTAGAGAGTGTCATTTCCCCAAATTTGAAACCCTTATTCAAGGTTTCAAAGACCTCTCTGATGAGAGTAGGCTACCCATCCTGTTGGGGGAGGAAGCAGAAAGCTGTGGGTTGGCAGCGCACTACATTGCTGCCTGCCATAAGATGAGGGACAGTGTCTGACAGACCAATCAACCTGCACATGTCCTCTACTGTATGTTTGGTGTTATTGTTCAATGTGTGGTTATTTTGACCCTTGGTTATTGTTGTTACTGTTGTCCTGTTGACATATTTGATTGTTCTTATTTTCATATTGTAAATATCCCAAGTAAGCTTTGGCAATATGTACATTGTTACGTCATGCCAATAAAGCAAATTGAATTGAATTGAGAGAAGAGAGAGGGAGAGAAGAGGTAGGGAGAGAAGAGGTAGGGAGAGGAGAGCGAGGGAGAGGAGCGAGGGGGAGAAGAGCGAGAGGGAGAGAAGAGAGAGGGAGAGAAGAGCGAGATCAGGTGTGTGTGTGTATAAGTCAGAAGGTGTAAGTGAGCATGTAATTGAGTACGTGTGTGTTCATATCCACTTCATAATGTTCAGATATTTTTACAGTTTCCCATACCTTATTTTTTTTTTTCTGTAACCTGAAGTCCCGGTAGAATTTAGTACAGCCACGGTGTTATGGGGCTGTCTCGGAATAGCTGGCCATCTATATTGTCTTTGTACCGGATACAGTCTCTTACGACGTTCGTTTATCTCCCTTGGAAATTGGTCATTGAGAGGGTCAGGGTTAGGGGTCAGGGGCTAGTTTGTTTACCTGTCTGGGGTCAGGGGCTAGTTATGTTACCTGTCTGAGGACGCGGTTCTCCTTGGTTAGCTGGTCGGCGTGGAGCTGTAGCTCGGCCAGGGCGTTACGTAGCTCGTTGATCTTCAACAGGCGGGCCGACAGCATGCGCTTGGTCACCAGGTCAAGATCTTTAGGGGGCGCCGTGGAGTCCTTGATCAGGCTCTGGGACTCGGTCCGTACCCCCCAACGCTGAGGCCGCTGGGGCTGGGCCCCCACGCGGGGAGGGCGAGACACACCCCGACGCACGCCTAGGGAGGAGAAACACAGGGTTACACACAGTACACACCTGGAGGACACACACAGAGTTACACACAGTACACACCTGGAGGACACACACAGAGTTACACACAGTACACACCTGGAGGACACACACAGGGTTACACACAGTACACACCTGGAGGACACACACAGGGTTACACACAGTACACACCTGGAGGACACACACAGGGTTACACACAGTACACACCTGGAGGACACACACAGGGTTACACACAGTACACACCTGGAGGACACACACAGGGTTACACACAGTACACACCTGGAGGACACACACAGGGTTACACACAGTACACACCTGGAGGACACACACAGGGTTACACACAGTACACACCTGGAGGACACACACAGGGTTACACACAGTACACACCTGGAGGACACACACAGGGTTACACACAGTACACACCTGGAGGACACACACAGGGTTACACACAGTACACACCTGGAGGACACACACAGGGTTACACACAGTACACACCTGGAGGACACACACACAGGGTTACACACAGTACACACCTGGAGGACACACACAGGGTTACACACAGTACACACCTGGGACACACAAGACATAGGACATGAAACTATGCATCCCTCCCTAAGGATGTCCCACTGCTTGCTTAGCCAGTACCACGTCCTCCTGATTCAGCACATACCTGGATCCAACCCAGGCCCTCTGCATTACAAACACACAGGACTGTTCTCCCCTCGAGCGTCTCTACCGGGTCGCGCCACTCAAATGCTAGCTCTTAAATCTGAGGAGTACGTTTCAAACATCCCTCTGTGTTACAGCTAAATAACAACTAGGACATCTCTCTGTGTTACACCTACATAACAACTAGGACATCTCTCTGTGTTACACCTACATAACAACTAGGACATCTCTCTGTGTTACAGCTACATAACAACTAGGACATCTCTCTGTGTTACACCTACATAACAACTAGGACATCTCTCTGTGTTACACCTACATAACAACTAGGACATCTCTCTGTGTGTTACAGCTACATAACAACTAGGACATCCCTCTGTGTTACACCTACATAACAACTAGGACATCTCTCTGTGTTACACCTACATAACAACTAGGACATCTCTCTGTGTTACAACAACATAACAACTAGGACATCTCTCTGTGTTACACCTACATAACAACTAGGACATCTCTCTGTGTTACACCTACATAACAACTAGGACATCTCTCTGTGTTACACCTACATAACAACTAGGACATCTCTCTGTGTTACAGCTACATAACAACTAGGACATCTCTCTGTGTTACAGCTACATAACAACTAGGACATCTCTATGTGTTACACCTACATAACAACTAGGACAGGAGTAGTACAGAGACCACATTTGAAGTGTGCTAGCGAGCTACACTGCTATCTACTGGACACATTGCGTAGGTGGGTGTGGGTGTACAGTACCTGTTTTGTGTAGAGGACTGCTTGAAACCCTCTTGGCGCGGGGTCCCACTCTGCGAGGGCTGGGGGAGGGCGTACGGGAGTAGGGCGACAGCGTGTGTTCCGAGGGTGTTAGGTTATCGTAGTCCTCAGAGTAGAATGAGCTGCTCCTCCTGTGCTCTCTGTCTGACATGCGGTCCCGGTCCGGATCCTGTGTCCGGGTCTTAGCCTGGTCCCCAGCACAGCTGTCCCTCTCATCTCTTTCTCCGTCCCGACTCTTGTCCCGTTTCAGAGTTCGGACCGACGCCTCGGAACCTTTCCCAGCCGCGCTCCTGCGGGACTGCCGACTCTGACGGTCGGCATCTCGGTTGTCCTCGTAACGGTGAGGAATGTTCTCGGCGTCCATGTTGTCCATCTGACAGGAGATTCTTCATGGACATGGATATGGATAGATGGACACACAGAAGAAGTCATCCAATGATTCAGATTAGTCCTATTACGCCTGTATCACTGACTGTGTAGGCTCCCTACCAGTCAATAACATTGATATAACCTAGTGTGCTAGTGTACTAGAAAGGCAATAGGGGGTGCCATTTTGGTACACAGCCTTAATCATTCTCTCTAAGGCATAACATCCTAGCCTAGTCAGTCTGTTGAATACTTTAGCCATTCTGTCATTGTGTTTCACAGTAATGCAATTCAGTAGGATAACTTTTTTTGTGAGGGGCAGGACATCTGAGAAGCTTTCACACCTAAAAAAAAATATATACTAAAATGTATTTAACCGTCATTTAACTGGGCAAGTCAGTTAAGAACAAATTTCTTATTTACAATGACGGCCTACCGCAACCAAACCCGGCGACGCCGCCCCAACCGGACTCCCAATCACGGCCGGTTGTGATACAGCCTGGATTCGAACCAGGGTGCCTGTAGTGACGCCTCTACCACTGAGAATGCAGTGCCTTAGACCGCTGCGCTAATCGGGAGCACGTTTCAAATCAAAACCAGGTATTAGGAATAATGTGACAGGTAGTAAACAGCGTATGTGATGAGTCCAAAAATTAAGTGCAAACAAACGTGTTTGAACAACAACAACAAAAAAATAGTGTTTCTATTGGACAAATCCAGGTAGGTCCTGGCCCCGGTCCTGGTCCCCGTTTCGTACCGTTTACTCGGTTTGGTTCCGTTTGGTTCTTTAAAACAGTAAAACTGTCAACGCACAGATAATTCACCGGATGTATAAATGTGAAGCATCCGGTTGGCCGTTTCTCCCCAAATATGGTAGTGAGAGGCAGGCGGTGGGACAACGTGCAAAGAGATGGGATCTTGGCCCGACATTCCGCAACAACAACAAAAAAAAATCTTCTCATCAATTAAACATTTGATGTCAACACAGTTCTGTTACCAAAAACTAAAATATGTCACGAACATTAATTAGGAGTTAAGAGTTACAAAGGCGAGTTTTTAAGTTATTGCAACACGAGCTACTTCTAAATTGTAGGCGTTTCCCCCTGACGGCATTATGCAGATGTCTGCTAAAACGGGGCCAATAGGATCGCGCTAGCTGGTGCTTGGCTCCGCCCACTATGACTCATTTTGTTCCCTTGGAAACGACAACCTGTTGTCTATCTTGGTTTTAGTTTCCTATTAAAAAGCTTTCCGTTGCTACAACTTAAATCCCCACAAACATCGCTATAAGGTTAGCTAGCTGCTACATCAA
This sequence comes from Brachymystax lenok tsinlingensis, assembly GCA_030435695.1. Taxonomy (NCBI): domain Eukaryota; kingdom Metazoa; phylum Chordata; class Actinopteri; order Salmoniformes; family Salmonidae; genus Brachymystax; species Brachymystax lenok. Next base: position 37,375,838 of record CM059796.1, read on the forward strand.
CAGATTTCATCGACATTTATTTTGAGTTAAATTTGCTTTTTTTTTTTTTGGTTTTTAGGCAAAACATTTTTTAAATTAAAGTTTTGGTATTAAAAAAATAATAATAACAACCCACCTCGTTTAGTCACGTCTCCATGACTTCTCCCTTTCCGCGGAATGCTCTCCGTCTGGTCAACTCGGTAGATAACTAGTCTAGCTGTAGCTAACTAGTCTAACTAGTCTAGCTGTAGCTAACTAGTCTAGCTGTAGCTAACTAGTCCTGATGTAGCTAACTAGTCTAACTAGTCTAGATGTAGCTAACTAGTCTAGCTGTAGCTAACTAGTCCTGATGTAGCTAACTAGTCTAACTAGTCTAGATGTAGCTAACTAGTCTAGCTGTAGCTAACTAGTCCTGATGTAGCTAACTAGTCTAACTAGTCTAGATGTAGCTAACTAGTCTAGCTGTAGCTAACTAGTCCTGATGTAGCTAACTAGTCTAACTAGTCTAGATGTAGCTAACTAGTCTAGCTGTAGCTAACTAGTCCTGATGTAGCTAACTAGTCTAGATGTAGCTAACTAGTCTAGATGTAGCTAACTAGTCCTGATGTAGCTAACTAGTCTAACTAGTCTAGATGTAGCTAACTAGTCTAGATGTAGCTAACTAGTCCTGATGTAGCTAACTAGTCTAACTAGTCTAGCTGTAGCTAACTAGTCTAGCTGTAGCTAACTAGTCTAACTAGTCTAGATGTAGCTAACTAGTCCTGATGTAGCTAACTAGTCTAGATGTAGCTAACTAGTCTAGATGTAGCTAACTAGTCCTGATGTAGCTAACTAGTCTAGATGTAGCTAACTAGTCCTGATGTAGCTAACTAGTCTAGATGTAGCTAACTAGTCTAGATGTAGCTAACTAGTCTAGATGTAGCTAACAAGTCTAGCTGTAGCTAACTAGCCTAACTAGTCTAGCTGTAGCTAACTAGCCTAACTAGTCTAGCTGTAGCTAACTAGCCTAACAAGTCTAGCTGTAGCTAACTAGCCTAACTAGTCTGGCTGTGGCTAACTAGCCTAACTAGTCTGGCTGTAGCTAACCAGCCTAACTAGTCTAGCTGTAGCTAACCAGCCTAACAAGTCTAGCTGTAGCTAACTAGCCTAACAAGTCTAGCTGTGGCTAACTAGCCTAACAAGTCTGGCTGTGGCTAACTAGCCTAACAAGTCTGGCTGTAGCTAACCAGCCTAACTAGTCTAGCTGTAGCTAACTAGCCTAACAAGTCTAGCTGTAGCTAACTAGCCTAACTAGTCTAGCTGTAGCTAACTAGCCTAACTAGTCTAGCTGTAGCTAACTAGCCTAACTAGTCTAGCTGTAGCTAACTAGCCTAACTAGTCTAGCTGTAGCTAACTAGCCTAACAAGTCTAGCTGTAGCTAACTAGCCTAACAAGTCTAGCTGTAGCTAACTAGCCTAACTAGTCTAGCTGTAGCTAACTAGCCTAACTAGTCCAGACGTCCAGCTATGTAGTGTTGCTAGCCTAGCCCCGGTCGTCAGCTGAATGAGCCGTCGTCACCCTGGATGTACTCCACAATACATCCGTGCTTCTCTAGCTATCTGTTTAGGATACGGCTCGTGTATTTCCCTGTGATTACGGGGGGGGGGGGATATCACCTAAAAGCTATCTAGGATAAACACAGCAGTCTCTCCCTCCGCCAGCTACATGGCAGTCGGTGTGCCCTGGTCACGGTAACGGGGTGCCATGGCAACCCCCGCCCGGTTCCACTTCACACCGTAGTTCCATAGTTGCGCCACACAGAGACGCTGTGACCAACTTGTTGCATGAAACTCGGATAAGACATTATTCTCACAATTCATTCATTCATTTCCAGGAACCGAAGGATCCATCCTGATATTTATATATAAATTGCATGTAAAAAAAAAAATATATGGATTTTGTAGCATTTATTGCAATGGTCATAAACTGTACACACACTGCATGATAAGAATAAATCGGAGAAAATGTGAATTGTTGTGAGTGCAGCAGAAGGGGGTCTGAATGAGTTTAGATCTGAGGCAATGCAAAACAAATCCTGTCAAAGGATGTTTCGCCCTCAAAAGGCCCCTGAGCTTGTGTAGGGATGTGACTTAAATTGTATGTGTCTATTTTGTATTATGGATTTTTCTCTTCTTCTTCTATAGTTTAGCAACCCATACAGTAGGTAGCGGCATGCACCTCTTAACGTTTGTTTTGTTTTCGGACCGCCATAATACCATAGAAGAAGAAGTTTAATTTCAGAATCAATGGATAATAATATGAGTAGCTAACATAAGGGACTATTCTGAATCTGTTGGACTTATGTTGTTGATGATGTCATTAGCCCTATCAGGTCGGTGTGTGTGTGTGTGTGTGATCCATTCCATTGGTGCAATTGTCCGGCGTGATGTTCTGTGCCTGACCTTCCAACTGGGCACAGGACATCACTTCAACCACAGGAGTTTGGCGGTACCTTCATTGGAAACACAGGCTCGCGGTAACTACTGGAGCGGAATCAGTGGAATGGTATCGAATACATCCAACACGCGGTTTCCAGGTGTTTGATGCCATTCCCTTTGTCCGTTCATTACTGTGAGCCATTCTCCCCTCAGCAGCCTCCACTGAGTTCAACATCTAGTTTTGATTTACATTTGGTTGAGTTGTCAACTAGCATGAATTCAACATGAAATCAACAAAATATTTCACCATGTCATTAAATTTAGGTTAAAACTTGGGTGGAAAAAAAGAAGAAATGCCCTTACGTTGATGACTTTCTGCAAATACACTGAGTTTTCCATGTTGAGTCAATGTCATCACATTTATTTTTGGGGTTGATATAACATGGAAACAACATTGATTTAACCAGTGTTAATGGGGTACTAACATGGCTGCTATAGAATGTTGTAGTGTCATCCCTGGTCGTCCCTACTGCCTCTGATCTGGAGGACTCACTAAACAGAGAACAGCCCTGGTCGTCCCTACTGCCTCTGATCTGGAGGACTCACTAAACAGAGAACATCCCTGGTCATCCGTACAGCCTCTTATCTGGAGAACTCACTAAACAGAGAACAGCCCTGGTCATCCGTACAGCCTCTGATCTGGAGGACTCACTTAACAGAGAACAGCCCTGGTCGTCCCTACTGCATCTGATCTGGAGGACTCACTAAACAGAGAACATCCCTGGTCATCCGTACAGCCTCTGATCTGGAGGACTCACTAAACAGAGAACAGCCCTGGTCATCCCTACTGCCTCTGATCTGGAGGACTCACTAAACAGAGAACATCCCTGGTCATCCCTACTGCCTCTGATCTGGAGGACTCACTAAACAGAGAACATCCCTGGTCATCCGTACAGCCTCTGATCTGGAGGACTCACTAAACAGAGAACAGCCCTTGTCATCCGTACAGCCTCTGATCTGGAGGACTCACTTAACAGAGAACAGCCCTGGTCGTCCCTACTGCCTCTGATCTGGAGGACTCACTAAACAGAGAACATCCCTGGTCATCCGTACAGCCTCTGATCTGGAGGACTCACTAAACAGAGAACAGCCCTGGTCATCCCTACTGCCTCTGATCTGGAGGACTCACTAAACAGAGAACATCCCTGGTCATCCCTACTGCCTCTGATCTGGAGGACTCACTAAACAGAGAACATCCCTGGTCATCCCTACTGCCTCTGATCTGGAGGACTCACTAAACAGAGAACAGCCCTGGTCATTCCCTACTGCCTCTGATCTGGAGGACTCACTAAACAGAGAACATCCCTGGTCATTCCCTACTGCGTCTGATCTGGAGGACTCACTAAACACAAATGCATCTTTCATAAATTATGTCTGAGTGTCTGAGTGTGCCCCTGGCTATCTGTACATTTAAAAAACAAGAAAATGGTGCCATCTGGTTTACTTACTATAAGGAATTTGAGATAATTTATACTTTTACTTTTGATACTAAAGTATATTTAAAACCAAATACTTCTAGACTTTTACTCTGGTAGTGTTTTACTGGGTGACTTTCACTTTTACTTGAGTAACTCTCCAGTATGACTGGACAGTTTACATTGACCCCCTCCCTCTCCCTCTTGTACACTGCTGCTACTCGCTGTTTGTTTGTTATCTATGCATAGTCACTTCGCCCCCACCTACATGTACAGATTACCTCAACTGGCCTGTACAGATTACCTCAACTAGCCTGTACAGATTACCTCAACTGGCCTGTACAGATTACCTCAACTAGCCTGTACAGATTACCTCAACTGGCCTGTACAGATTACCTCAACTAGCCTGTACAGATTACCTCAACTGGCCTGTACAGATTACCTCAACTGGCCTGTACAGATTACCTCAACTGGCCTGTACAGATTACCTCAACTGGCCTGTACAGATTACCTCAACTAACCTGTACAGATTACCTCAACTGGCCTGTACAGATTACCTCAACTAACCTGTACCCCCACACACTGACTCGGTACCGGTGCCCCCTGTATATAGCCCCCACCTACATGTACAGATTACCTCAACTAGCCTGTACCCCCACACACTGACTCGGTACCGGTGCCCCCTGTATATAGCCCCCACCTACATGTACAGATTACCTCAACTAGCCTGTACCCCTGCACACTGACTCGGTACCGGTGCCCCCTGTATATAAAGCCTCGTTATTGTTATTGTGTTACTTTTTATGATTACTTTTTATTTTAGTCTACTTGGTAAATATTTTCTTCTTGAACTGCACTGTTGGTTAAGGGCTTGTAAGTCAGCATTTCACGGTAAAGTCTACACTTGTTGTACTCGGCGCATGTGACAAATAAAGTTTTATTTTATTTGGGTACCACTGGCTACAGGTTGCCTGACAGGCTCACTTTTCCTGTTGAACTCGTCATGTTTCTTCTTGAATCCGCAGGACATAAAACAATATAAAGGTAAGTTGATATCGATTTTAAGACATGACATGTAGTATTTTCATATATTAGTATACTTTTAATTTGAAATAATTCCTGTTATTTTCAGAAGATTTCTCACAAAAACAACGAAGCATTGAGAGTACACTAAGCTTTTTATTATTTTCAAAGCCGTTTACGTTTAATTATGTTCTCGCTTTCATGCTAATTTAGGTTTTTCCGACCCCCAGAGAACAGCCCTGGTCGTCCCTACTGCCTCTGATCTGGAGGACTCACTAAACAGAGAACATCCCTGGTCATCCGTACAGCCTCTGATCTGGAGGACTCACTAAACAGAGAACAGCCCTGGTCATCCGTACAGCCTCTGATCTGGAGGACTCACTTAACAGAGAACAGCCCTGGTCGTCCCTACTGCCTCTGATCTGGAGGACTCACTAAACAGAGAACATCCCTGGTCATCCCTACTGCCTCTGATCTGGAGGACTCACTAAACAGAGAACATCCCTGGTCATCCGTACAGCCTCTGATCTGGAGGACTCACTAAACAGAGAACAGCCCTGGTCATCCGTACAGCCTCTGATCTGGAGGACTCACTTAACAGAGAACAGCCCTGGTCGTCCCTACTGCCTCTGATCTGGAGGACTCACTAAACAGAGAACAGCCCTGGTCATCCCTACTGCCTCTGATCTGGAGGACTCACTAAACAGAGAATATCCCTGGTCATCCCTACTGCCTCTGATCTGGAGGACTCACTAAACAGAGAATATCCCTGGTCATCCCTACTGCCTCTGATCTGGAGGACTCACTAAACAGAGAATATCCCTGGTCATCCCTACTGCCTCTGATCTGGAGGACTCACTAAACAGAGAACATCCCTGGTCATCCCCGGAAACCACTTTGGAGACGATGACCACAATATGTAAAATACAACAAAGTTGTTACGAGAAACCTGCACCGCGATTGAGTACCACAGTATGAATCATAGTACCCATAAACGCTAGCGGTCAAACAGGGAAATGTTTCCAATTGTTTTTCCACCATAGATTTTTTTCCCCCCAAAGGGGACTTTAGAAACAGTTAAAATAAGGGCTGTGTTTCATGTAGACTTAGCTTGGCGGGAGGTAAATCTCGCTAGAACAAGGTGACTTTTATCAAGTCAAATACATTTAATTGTGTTACAGGTTTCATGATTATTTTATCGACACCAAATTAAATCATCTTAAGATTGTTCTATACGTCTATTAGCTTCAATATGAGGTCCTAAACCTGGCATGAAAGTGCAGCCTTGTAGCTGTGTGGCCTAATATAGTCAAAATGTTTGCCTTGGGGTAAGTTGAGCCAATGACAAGTTGAGCAAATTGAAGTGTTTTCTTCGCAGGCGTAATGCAAGGCATTATCTTCGGGATACGAGGTAACAACAGGGGCTGGCCTATGTTAAAAGTGTTTTAAAAAAATATATATATACAAAGTGTTTGTTAGGTGTTAAGAGATGCTTACAATTAATTAGCAATTGGATCACGCTGGGCAGGTCCTCTAGCTAGATGTCACTCAAATGCGAGGGGCTAAAGCTCATTGGCTAGAACTCATGAGTGACATCTAGCTAGGGCAGTTCTAGCCAATGAGCTTTAGCCCCTCGCATTTGAGTGACATCTAGCTAGAGGCCTGCCCAGCGTTATCCAATTGCTAGCGGGCTGGCCCACATGGGGGGGGGAAATGTAGGGAAATTTGGCACGGCACAGCTTCAGGTGAAGTCACTTTCAAACTAGGGACGGCTAATTGGCTAATTGGCTAATTGAGGTGAGACAGTAATTCTGCTCATAGGTTATGCATGCAGGAAGTACACGTTGACACATCCGGGCCAAAGCTGGAGGTTTAATTAAAAAATACTTTCTTGGTCGCCAAAGTACCAGAGCACGTCTGTAAAAAGACAAAAAAAAATAAACTGTGGTGAATTCCATTTTGGGAAATAAAGATAGGCGTGGTTTTAAAAAATGTAGTGGTAATATTTCATTCAGTACAGACATGTGGTATATGGTGGCTTAACTTACCCCGGGTGTAAGTTGTTCCAAGAGAGCACTTTGGGGGGGGACAATCAATGTTTTCAAAATGAATGTGTACATGAATTCTGGTTATTTCCAGCGATACACAGCCAGTTTATAAATCAGAATATATCATAATTAACATAATTGAACTGCTTTATACTTTTTGGTCAATAATATAATAATGTACTTCCAGCTCTGTACAATTTGGCTCGACTGACTCGTCAAATGTGAGAAGAACTCCAATGTGAAGATTATACTATATGATCGTATCCAGCAGGCCTAGCTCTTTTAGTCTGAATACTACACGTTTGCTGTGTGCTCCTGGGCCCGGGGTTACAATGTCGTTTGCTGTGTGCTCCTGGGCCCGGGGTTACAATGTCGTTTGCTGTGTGCTCCTGGGCCCAGGGTTACAATGTCACAAAATATCTCTCGTTGTGCAACATTGTGACCAGAAGGTCTTTCAAAACAACGGGAGTATTTTGCTCTCCTCTCTGTGTGACTTCTTCCTCTCTCTTCCTCTTTCTTTCTTTTAGTATTTGTATTTATTATGGATCCCCATTAGCTTCCACACTTACTTTACGGAATTCAAAATTACAATGCTTGTATTTCAGAATTTGGTCAGTTATACACGGACGTGTAGGTTCAGAATTTGGTCAGTTATACACGGACGTGTAGGTTCAGAATTTGGTCAGTTATACATGGACGTGTAGGTTCAGAATTTGGTCAGTTATACACGGACGTGTAGGTTCAGAATTTGGTCAGTTATACACGGACGTGTAGGTTCAGAATTTGGTCAGTTAAACATGGACGTGTAGGTTCAGAATTTGGTCAGTTATACACGGACGTGTAGGTTCAGAATTTGGTCAGTTATACACGGACGTGTAGGTTCAGAATTTGGTCAGTTATACACGGACGTGTAGGTTCAGAATTTGGTCAGTTATACATGGACGTGTAGGTTCAGAATTTGGTCAGTTAAACATGGACGTGTAGGTTCAGAATTTGGTCAGTTATACACGGACGTGTAGGTTCAGAATTTGGTCAGTTATACACGGACGTGTAGGTTCAGAATTTGGTCAGTTATACACGGACGTGTAGGTTCAGAATTTGGTCAGTTATACACGGACGTGTAGGTTCAGAATTTGGTGTTGTTGTTGTGTGTGTTTAATTATGATTCCTGCTGATATGTATTATTAATTACGTTAAGAGATTTGACTTACATGAGAGGACTACTACTAATAACATTGTAACAAATTATAAATGACATGAAAACAAAAATATATTTTTTTAAGAATTACCTTTATTTTGCTAAACAAGACAATGGTTATACGTTCAGAAAGTATTCACACCCCTTGACTTGTGAGATGTTGTGTCCCTGGCCTACACGCAATGCCCCATGTCAAAGTAGAATTCTGTTTTTTGATGTTTACAAATCATTAAAAATTAAAAGATGAAATGTCTTGAGTCAATAAGTATTCAACCCCTTTGTTATGTCAACGCCTAAATAAGTTCAGGAGTAAAAATGTGCTTAACAAGTCACATAATAAGTTGCATGGACTCACTCTGTGTGCAATAACAGTGTTTAACAATGCAGACATTGAATATCCCTTTGAGCATGGTGAAGTTATTAATTACACTTTGGATGGTGTATCAATACACCCAGTCACTACAAAGATACAGGCGTCCTTCCTAACTCAGTTGGATGGTGTATCAATACACCCAGTCACTACAAAGAAACAGGCGTCCTTCCTAACTCAGTTGCCGGAGAGGAAGGAAACCACTCAGGGATTTCACCATCAGGCCAATGGTGACTTTAAAATAATTACAGAGTTTAATGGCTGTGAAAGGAGAAAACTGAGGATGGATCAACAACATTGTAGTTATGCCACAATACTAACCTAATTGACAGAGTGAAAAGATGGAAGACTGTACAGAATACAAATATTCCAAAACAAGAAATTTGCCAAAGACATTAACTTTATGTCCTGAATACAAAGCGTTATGTTTGGGGCAAATTCAACACAACAACACATCACTGAGTACCACTCATCATATTTTCAAGCATGGTGGTGGCTGCATCACGTTATGGGTATGCTTGTCATTGGCAAGGACTAAGGAGATTTTTAGGATTAAAGAAACAGAATGGAGCTAAGCACAGGCAAAATCCAAGAGGAAAACCTGGTTCAGTCTGCTTTCCAACCGACACTGGGAGATGAATTCACCTTTCAGCAGGACAATAACCTAAAACACAAAGGCCAAATGTACACTGTAGTTGCTTACCAAGAATACAGTGAATATTCCTGAGTGGCCTAGTTACAATTTTGACTTAAATTAGCTTTAAAATATATGGCAAGACCTGAAAATGATTGTCTAGCAACTTGATTAGCTTGAAGAATTTGAAACAGAATAATGTGCAGATATTGTACAATCCAGGTGAGCAAAGTTCTTAAGAGACATCCAGGAAGACACAGAGCTCTAAGAGACATCCAGGAAGACACAGAGCTCTAAGAGACATCCAGGAAGACACAGAGCTGTAATCGCTGCTAAAGGTGATTCTAACATGTATTGACTCAGGGGTGTGAATACTTATGTAAATGAGCTATTTCTGTATTTCATTCTCAGTAAATTTGCAAACATTTCAATCCATTTTGAATTCCGGCTGTAACACAACACAATGAGGAATGGGTCAAGTGGAGGGGAGAGTCTTCTGGCAGATGATCTTCTTCTGTCTGTTACAGCTTAAAGAAGGCCTCTGCTTTTCCAGCCTCCACCGCCTCATAAAACACAGAGAAGTCCTGCAGAGCGAGAGAGATGAGGGAGAGAGAGCAATGAGAGATGGGTAGAGAGAGGGGTAGAGAGAGCGATGAGAGATGGGGGAGAGAGCAATGAGAGATGGGGGAGAGAGGGGTAGAGAGAGCGATGAGAGATGGGGGAGAGAGGGGTGCAGAGAGCGATGAGAGAGGGCAGACAGAGAGATGAGAGATGGGGGAGAAAGAGGGCAGACAGAGAGATGAGAGATGGGGGAGAGAGAGGGCAGACAGAGAGATGAGAGATGGGGGAGAGAGATGAGAGATGGGGGAGAGAGTAGAGAGAGAGATGAGAGATGGGGGAGAGAGAGTAGAGAGAGAGATGAGAGATGGGGGAGAGAGTAGAGAGAGAGATGAGAGATGGGGGAGAGGGAGGAGGGAGAGGAGAAAAACATCATTTGGATTAGGGAGGGAGAGCGCGAGAGCTGTGTTTCTGGATGCAGTGTGTTTCACTGATTCTGAGTAATACTGATGCAAATAGATGGAAATGGGATTGGACAGATGAACAAATACAACGCTTTAAATACTTCCTACAATTCTCCACATTTTGCCATGGGGCAAAGAGAAAATCTCATATTATTCTACGCATTACGCCATGAGGCTGAGAGAATTTTACATTTTTAAAGCTAATTTCCTGTTATTCTATACATTTTGCCTTGAGGCTGAGAAAGAATTGTGCAGTTCTACAGCTAATCTTCTGTCATTCTATACGTGCTTGCCATGGCTTAGGACGTGGGGGCTGCGGGTGTGTGAGGTATGCCAGTGACCATACAGTCCGCCCCAACAGGAAGGATGTTTGCCGTACCGTGTTCACATGAAGGTTTTAAAGTGGCCCGTGCTTCGCCCTGCTGTGGTGAAATTCCAGCGCCACCTGAATTACCAGTGTGTGTTGACTTAAAGCCATGGGCGTTGTGCAAGCCTAAGTAATGATTCGATTTTGGTCCACACCCAGGCTGCGTTCCAAACGGCACCTTATAGTAGTCTAGTCAGTAGCTCTAGTCAAAAGTAGTGCACTATGTAGGGAATAGGTCAACCAGTCATCCAGCAGAACCAGGATGTCACACTGCAGGTGCAGGCTCTTGTTCCAGTCCCACTCTTCTACACCTGATTAAAATCGTTAAGGTCCACACCGAAGACCCTGATCAACTGATTACTTTGAAAAGGGTGTTTTCGTATTCGGGTGGAACAAAAGCTTGCACAACCAGTATCTCTCCAAAACCAGTATCTCTCCAGGACCAGTAGCTCTCCAAAACCAGTATCTCTCCAGAACCAGTTTCTCTCCAGAACCAGTATCTCTCCAGGACCAGTATCTCTCCAGAACCAGTATCTCTCCAGGACCAGTATCTCTCCAGAACCAGTATCTCTCCAGGACCAGTATCTCTCCAGAACCAGTATCTCTCCAGGACCAGTATCTCTCCAGAACCAGTATCTCTCCAGGACCAGTAGCTCTCCAAAACCAGTATCTCTCCAGAACCAGTTTCTCTCCAGAACCAGTATCTCTCCAGAACCATTATCTCTCCAGGACCAGTATCTCTCCAGAACCAGTATCTCTCCAGGACCAGTAGCTCTCCAGAACCAGTATCTCTCCAGGACCAGTATCTCTCCAGAACCAGTAGCTCTCCAGAACCAGTTTCTCTCCAGGACCAGTATCTCTCCAGAACCAGTATCTCTCCAGGACCAGTATCTCTCCAGAACCAGTATCTCTCCAGGACCAGTATCTCTCCAGAACCAGTAGCTCTCCAGGACCAGAGAAGCTGGAACTGCGTCCCAAATGTGTGCCTACTCCTTATTTGGTGCTATTGACCAGGGACCACACATACACAACAGGCCCCTGGTCAAAAAGTAGTGGACTATATAGGAAACGGGGCCGTTTAAGATGCTGCCCTGGTCCGGTACTAGACTCACCCCGCAGTAGACGTCCCTGTTGAAGACCTGCGGTGGCAGAGCGGTGGGGTTTCCTGTCTTCTTCCTCATCTCCTCTTTGACCTCTGTCAGCTGGGCGATGTCCACCGCCTGGTACTTGATCTTCTTCGAGTCCAGGAAGGAGAAGATCTGGCTCTGGTGCTGCTTCAGCTGACGGCAGGGAACAGGAAGAATAGCAAAGAACAATAGCTATACTGTGAATATATTTTGTCACATTAATCATTTATTTCTAACGTCGTCTGCTTCCCAAATGGCACCCTTCCCCCCTTTATAGTGCACTACTGTTGACCAGGGCCCATAGGGGTGAATCAGAATCGCCTATAAACCATCTATATTGTAGTGGTACAGTATAACTTCATGTTATAACGATTACAGAGACATTAGTTTACTTTACGAGACAGTAAGAGCTCCACCACATTCATAGTAAGAGCTCAGGGACGGTATGACGGCATCTCAGATGACGAGTTCTGATCTAGGATCTGTCCGTGTGGTTTGTTACAGACTTCTAATTCATTGTGATGTGTAAAAAAAAAAAAAAAAGCACAACTGATCCTAAATCAACATGTTTACTCTGAGACGCTTGATAGCCTGCATACGGTTGGTTTCCGTGGTCCACAGAGAACTGTTAGCGATGACAGAGGCATGCCGAGTCGGCAGTGGTGCGGCAGGTAGCCTAGTGGTTAGAGCGTTGGACTTGTAACCGGAGGGTTTGCAAGTTCGAATCCCCGAGCTGACAAGGTAAAAATCTGTCGTTCTGCCCCTGAACAAGGCAGTTAACCCACTGTTCCCCGGGCGCCGAAGACGTGGATGTCGATTAAGGCAGCCCCCCGCACCTCTCTGATTCAGAGGGGCTGGGTTAAATGCGGAAGACACATTTCAGTTGAAGGCATTCGGTTGTACAACTGACCAATAATGGTGACTTTTAGGTGGTGTGGTAGGTATTTTGGTAGGTAGTGTGGTAGGTGCAGCCAGGTAAACATTTACATTTGAGTTATTTAGCAGATTCCCTTGCCCAGAGCGACTCCTTGTCATTCATCTTAAGGTAGCTAGGTAAGACAACCACAACTCTCCTCGACAAAGCAGCTTTTAGCAAAGTCAGAAAAGTGTTTTAGTCCAAGAAAGGTGTTTCAGTTTGGCTTCTTCTCCCTTAAATCAATCACTCAGGTAAAGAGGCAGAGAGGGGTGAGGTGGATGCAGCCAGGTAAACCAACGAGACAGGTGAGAACACATACCTCCCTGGAACCGCTCACGCTGGTGAAATACACGACGATAGACATGATGCGCGATGATAAATACCGCTACAAAATATCAATACAATATAATCCAGTTAAACTTTTGTGTTCCAGTGGTATGTTGTCCCCTAGAGAGCTCTCTATGTGTGTGTGGAGAGTGGAGTGGAGTGGGAGACTGCTTCAAGGTGTTGCGGCAGACAAGGTGAACAGGTTTAGACATGGCTAACCTGTTGGCCACACCCCCCCGGCTGCCGACCACTCCTGTTATGTCTATTTCTTGCTATTGTCACACACACACACACACACACACACACACACACACACACACACACACACACACACACACACACACACACACACACACACACACACACACACACACACACACATAGACAGACACACACACACACACACACACACACCTAGACAGACACACACACACACACACACAAACACCCACATAGACGGACACACACACACACACACACACACACACACACACACACACACACACATAGACAGACACACACACACACACACACACACACCTAGACAGACACACACACACACACACACAAACACCCACATAGACGGACACACACACACACACACACACACACACACACACACACACACACACACACACACACACACACATAGACAGACACACACCCACATAGACAGACACACACACACACACACACACATAGACAGACACACACACACACACACACAGACAGACACACACACACACACACACACCACATAGACAGACACACACACACACACACACACACATAGACAGACACACACACACACACACACACACACACACACACACCTAGACAGACACACACCCACATAGACAGACACACACACACACACACACACACACACCTAGACAGACACACACACACACACACACACATAGACAGACACACACACACACCCACACAGACAGACCCACACACACCCACACACACCCACACACACCCACACACACCCACATAGACAGACAGACACACACACACACACACACCTAGACAGACACACACACACACACACCCACATAGACAGACACACACACACACACACACACACACACACACACACACCTAGACAGACACACACACACACACACACACCCACATAGACAGACACACACACACACACACACACACATATAGACAGACACACACACACACACACACACACACCTAGACAGACACACACACACACACACACACACACACACACATAGACAGACACACACCCACATAGACAGACACACACACACACACACACACACACACACCTAGACAGACACACACACACACACACACACACACACACCTAGACAGACACACACACACACACACACACATAGACAGACACACACACACACACACACACACACACACACACACAGACACACACACACACACCCACATAGACAGACACACACACACACACACACACACACATAGACAGACACACACACACACACACACACAGACACACACACACACACACACACACACATAGACAGACACACACACACACACACACACACACATATAGACAGACACACACACACACACACACACACACCTAGACAGACACACACACACACACACACACACACACACACACACACACACACACACACACACACACACACACCCACATAGACAGACACACACACACACACACACCTAGACAGACACACACACACACACACACACACACACCTAGACAGACACACACACACACACAGATAGACAGACACACACACACACACACCCACACAGACAGACCCACACACACCCACACACACCCACACACACCCACATAGACAGACACACACACACACACACACCTAGACAGACACACACACACACACACACACACACACACCCACATAGACAGACACACACACACACACACACACACACACACACACACACACACCTAGACAGACACACACACACACACACACACACACACACATAGACAGACACACACACACATAGACAGACAGACACACACACACACACACACACACACCTAGACAGACAGACAGACACACACACACACACACACACACACACAGACAGACCCACACACACCCACACACACCCACATAGACAGACAGACACACACACACACACACACCCACATAGACAGACACACACACACACACACACACACACACCTAGACAGACACACACACACACACACCCACATAGACAGACACACACACACACACACACACACACATATAGACAGACACACACACACACACACACACACACCTAGACAGACACACACACACACACACACACACACACACACACACACACACACACACACATAGACAGACACACACCCACATAGACAGACACACACACACACACACACACACACACCTAGACAGACACACACACACACACACACACACACCTAGACAGACACACACACACACACACACACATAGACACACACACACACACACACACACACACACAGACAGACACACACACACACACCCACATAGACAGACACACACACACACACACACACACACATAGACAGACACACACACACACACACACAGACACACACACACACACACACCCACATAGACAGACACACACACACACACACACACACATATAGACAGACACACACACACACACACACACACACACCTAGACAGACACACACACACACACACACACACACACACACACACACACACACACACATACCTAGACAGACACACACACACACACACACACACACACACACACTCTAGACAGACACACACACACACACACAGATAGACAGACACACACACACACACACCCACACAGACAGACCCACACACACCCACACACACCCACACACACCCACATAGACAGACACACACACACACACACACACACACACACACACCCACATAGACAGACACACACACACACACACACACACACACACACCTAGACAGACACACACACACACACACACACACACACATAGACAGACACACACACACATAGACAGACAGACACACACACACACACACACACACACACCCACATAGACAGACACACACACACACACACACACACACACACACACACACACACACACACACACACACAGACAGACCCACACACACCCACACACACATAGACAGACACACACACACACACACACACACCCCCACACAGACAGACCCACAGAGTGGCATGCCGTTGAGAACCTCCGAGGATGTTGAGATCTGAAGAGATGCAGAAGGCGCCTTCAGAAATAACCTTTTGACTTTTCCCCACATGTTGTTGTTACAGCCTGAATTACATGCAGATGTTTTGTCACTACCCACAATACCCCATAATGTCAAAGTGGCATCATGTTTTCACAATTTTTTACAAATTAATTTTCAAATGAAAATGCTGAAATGTCTTGAGTCAATAAGTATTCAACCCCATCGTTACGGCAACGCCTGAATCAGTTCAGGAGTAAACATTTCACATAATAAGTTGCATGGACTCACTCTCTATGTAATACTAGTGTTTAACATGATTTTTGTAATGCATACCTCAACTCTGTACGCCACATTCAACCACAAAGACCAGGGAGGTTTTCTAATGCCTCACAAAGAAGGGCACCCATTGGAAGATGGGTAAAACAATAAGAAATTACACTGAATATCTCTTTGAGCATGGAGAAGTTTATTAATTACACTTCGGACGGTGTATCAATACACCCAGTCACTACAAAGATACAGGCGTCCTTCCTAACTCAGTTGCCAGAGAGGAAGGAAACCACTCAGGGGATTTCACCATGAGGCCAATGGTGACTTTAAAACAGTTACAGAGTTTAATGGCTGTGATAGGAGAAAACTGAGGATGGATCAACAACATTGTAGTTACTCCGCAATACTAACCTAATTGACAGAGTGAAAAGAAGGAAGCCTTTACAGAATAAAAATATTCCAAAACATGCATCCTGTTTGCATCAAGGCTATAAAGTAAAACTGCAAAATATTTGGCAAAGCAATTAACATTTTGTCCTGAATACAAAGTGTTATGTTTGGGGCAAATTCAATACAACACATTACTGAGTACCACTCTTCAAATTTTTAAGCATAGTGATGGCTGCATCATGTTATGGGTATTCTTGTAATCGTTAAGGACTGGGGAGATTTTCAGGATACAATATAAACGGAATGGAGCTGAGCACAGGCAAACTCGTAGAGGGAAAAACTGGTTCAGTCTGCTTTCCAACAGAAACTGGGAAATGAACTCCCTTTTCAGTAGGACAATAACCTAAAACACCAAAGGCCAAATCTACACTGGAGTTGCTTACCAAGAACACAGTGAATGTTCTCGAGTTGCCGAGTTACAGTTTTGACCTAAATCTTCTTGCAAATCTATGGCAAGACCTGAACATGGCTGTTTAGCACTGATTGTTCAATCCAGGTGTGCAAAGCTCTTAGAGACATCCAGGAAGACACACCTGTAATCACTGCCAAAGGTGATTCTAACATGTATTGACTTAAGGGTGTGAATACCTACGTAAACATTCCTAAACATTCACTTTGTCATTATTGGGTATTGTGTAGATGTTTGAGGAAAAAAAACTAACAATTTAATACATTTTGAATTCAGGCTGTGACACAACAACATGGGGGAGTAAATCAAGGGGAATCAAATCAAATCATTTATTTATAAAGCCCTTTTTACATCAGCTGATGTCACAGAGTGCTGTACAGAAACCCAGCCTAAAATCCCCCAAACAGCCAAGCAATGCAGGTGTAAAAGCACGGTGGATAGGAAAAACTCCCTAGAAAGGCCAGAACCTAGGAAGAAACCTAGAGAGGAACCAGGCTGTGAGGGGTTGCCAGTCCTCTTCTGGCTGTGCCGGGTGCAGATTATAACAGAACATGGACAAGATTTTAAAATGTTCATAAAACAAGCAGAACAGTTGAAACTGGAGAAGCAGCACGGCCAGGTGGACTCGGGACATCAAGGAGTCATCAGGCCAGGTAGGCCTTGAGGAATGGTCCTAATGGTCAGGTCCTCCGAGAGAGAGAGAGAGAGAGAGAGAGAGAGAGAGAGAGAGAGAGAGAGAGAGAGAGAGAGAGAGAGAGAGAGAGAAGAAGCAGCACTAAGGTCTAGGAGCACGAGGACAGTTGCAGAGCCTCTTTCTGACGCCATTAAAAGGCCTTCAGAGAGTATGAATACTCTCTGAAGGCCCTGAACATACTTCCACTCAAAGTTCAGCATTCTGAAGAAACATGAGAATATGCATGTTACAATCACAGACTGTATGCGATAAAAACATCCTAATGAATCTTAGCATTGGCGATGCCTGGCGGCAGTAGATTAAATTAAATACAAAACATTGGTTGACACATTTTAAATAATGGATTAAATTTTTTTTTTTTTGAAACTGTGTACTTTCAAATATGTTCAATTAATTACACTGCTCAAAAAAATAAAGGGAACACTTAAACAACACAATGTAACTCCAAGTCAATCACACTTCTGTGAAATCAAACTGTCCACTTAGGAAGCAACACTGATTGACAATAAATGTCACATGCTGTTGTGCAAATGGAATAGACAACAGGTGGAAATTATAGGCAATTAGCAAGACACCGCCAATAAAGGAGTGGTTCTGCAGGTGGTGACCACAGACCACTTCTCAGTTCCTATGCTTCCTGGCTGATGTTTTGGTCACTTTTGAATGCTGGCGGTGCTTTCACTCTAGTGGTAGCATGAGACGGAGCTCTACAACCCACACAAGTGGCTCAGGTAGTGCAGCTCATCCAGGATGGCACATCAATGCGAGCTGTGGCAAGAAGGTTTGCTGTGTCTGTCAGCGTAGTGTCCAGAGCATGGAGGCGCTACCAGGAGACAGGCCAGTACATCAGGAGACGTGGAGGAGGCCGAGGAGGGCAACAACCCAGCAGCAGGACCACTACCTCCGCCTTTGTGCAAGGAGGAGCACTGCCAGAGCCCTGCAAAATGACCTCCAGCAGGCCACAAATGTGCATGTGTCTGCTCAAACGGTCAGAAACAGACTCCATGAGGGTGGTATGAGGGCCCAACGTCCACAGGTGGGGGTTGTGCTTACAGCCCAACACCGTGCAGGACGTTTGGCATTTGCCAGAGAACACCAAGATTGGCAAATTCGCCACTGGCGCCCTGTGCTCTTCACAGATGAAAGCAGGTTCACACTGAGCACGTGACAGACGTGACAGAGTCTGGAGACGCCCGTGGAGAACGTTCTGCTGCCTGCAACATCCTCCAGCATGACCGGTTTGGCGGTGGGTCAGTCATGGTGTGGGGTGGCATTTCTTTGGGGGCCGCACAGCCCTCCATGTGCTCGCCAGAGGTAGCCTGACTGCCATTAGGTACCGAGATGAGATCCTCAGACCCCTTGTGAGACCATATGCTGGTGCGGTTGGCCCTGGGTTCCTCCTAATGCAAGACAATGCTAGACCTCATGTGGCTGGAGTGTGTCAGCAGTTCCTGCAAGAGGAAGGCATTGATGCTAAGGACTGGCCCGCCGTTCCCAGACCTGAATCCAATTGAGCACATCTGGGACATCATGTCTCGCTCCATCCACCAACGCCACATTGCACCACAGACTGTCCAGGAGTTGGCAGATGCTTTAGTCCAGGTCTGGGAGGAGATCCTCAGGAGACCATCCGCCACCTCATCAGGAGCATGCCCAGGCGTTGTAGGGAGGTCATTCAGGCACGTGGAGGCCACACACACTACTGAGCCTCATTTTGACTTGTTTTAAGGACATTACATCAAAGTTGGATCAGGCTGTAGTGTGGTTTTCCACTTTAATTTTGAGTGTGACTCCAAATCCAGACCTCCATGGGTTGATAAATTTGATTTCCATTGATAATTTTTGTGTGATTTTGTTGTCAGCACATTCAACTATGTAAAGAAAAAAGTATTTAATAAGATTATTTCATTCATTCAGATCTATGATGTGTTATTTTAGTGTTCCCTTTATTTTTTTGAGCAGTGTATATTGTAATGACCTCGATAGATCATAAATAAAATAATGTCCACAACAGGGGATCGAGTACTAAAATGTAATGTTCGATGAACCAGAACTCACACTAGGCTACTGTTTGTCCGTAGCCTACGCCAAATAAATACGTATTCAAACAATGGGATATTCCAGAAAGATAGTTCAAAATTTAGGCTTCCCTGAACATACAGTATCCAGCTTCTCTTAACCAGATAAGGGAGTCCGGGATTTATTGATACCAGAACAGCTGCTTTTTTGTTTAAGTAATTCGCGAAGACGTAGATTGGTTGATCTCGACAACTGGCACATGCACGCCACGTTCAAAAGGTCCTACCTTTTTTTGCTAGCTAGCTAGTTTTGACGGGACGGACGGAAGTGAGGGAGAGGCTGAAAGCTGTGGATAGCGATCAATCGTTGATTAACAAAAAAAATCTAACTTTACTCGTTGTGGCGGCGGTTCGGCATTGGCTGTGCTGAGACTGGGTCAGAGATGGTACAGTAGGAGATAGTGATGGAGAAGAAAGTGAAACAAGTATGGAGCATAGTGGTACAAATAAAGGGAGCAGGGGTTTGACGGGGAACGAGAGAGGTCCACGGAGGCAGAAAAGGAAGTATGAGGAGACCAACATAGTTTCCAATGTTAGCAGCTTGGCATGGGGTAACAGCCTGTACTTTAAGATGTTCTAACTGCCAGAGGTGTTGGCATGGGGTAACAGCCTGTACTTTAAGATGTTCTAACTGCCAGAGGTGTTGACATGGGGTAACAGCCTGTACTTTAATATGTTCTAACTGCCAGAGGTGTTGGCATGGGGCAACAGCCTGTACTTTAAGATGTTCTAACGGTCAGAGGTGTTGGCATGGGGTAACAGCCTGTACTTTAAGATGTTCTAACTGCCAGAGGTGTTGGCATGGGGTAACAGCCTGTACTTTAAGATGTTCTAACGGTCAGAGGTGTTGGCATGGGGTAACAGCCTGTACTTTAAGATGTTCTAACGGTCAGAGGTGTTGGCATGGGGTAACAGCCTGTACTTTAAGATGTTCTAATGGTCAGAGGTGTTGGCATGGGGTAACAGCCTGTACTTTAAGATGTTCTAACTGCCAGAGGTGTTGGCATGGGGTAACAGCCTGTACTTTAAGATGTTCTAACGGTCAGAGGTGTTGGCATGGGGTAACAGCCTGTACTTTAAGATGTCCTAATGGTCAGAGGTGTTGGCATGGGGTAACAGCCTGTACTTTAAGATGTTCTAATGGTCAGAGGTGTTGGCATGGGGTAACAACCTGTACTTTAAGATGTTCTAACTGCCAGAGGTGTTGGCATGGGGTAACAGCCTGTACTTTAAGATGTTCTAACTACCAGAGGTGTTGGCATGGGGTAACAGCCTGTACTTTAAGATGTTCTAATGGTCAGAGGTGTTGGCATGGGGTAACAGCCTGTACTTTAAGATGTTCTAACGGTCAGAGGTGTTGGCATGGGGTAACAGCCTGTACTTTAAGATGTTCTAATGGTCAGAGGTGTTGGCATGGGGTAACAGCCTGTACTTTAAGATGTTCTAACTGCCAGAGGTGTTGGCATGGGGTAACAGCCTGTACTTTAAGATGTTCTAACTACCAGAGGTGTTGGCATGGGGTAACAGCCTGTACTTTAAGATGTTCTAATGGTCAGAGGTGTTGGCATGGGGTAACAGCCTGTACTTTAAGATGTTCTAACTACCAGAGGTGTTGGCATGGGGTAACAGCCTGTACTTTAAGATGTTCTAATGGTCAGAGGTGTTGGCATGGGGTAACAGCCTGTACTTTAAGATGTTCTAATGGTCAGAGGTGTTGGCATGGGGTAACAGCCTGTACTTTAAGATGTTCTAACTGCCAGAGGTGTTGGCATGGGGTAACAGCCTGTACTTTAAGATGTTCTAACTGCCAGAGGTGTTGGCATGGGGTAATGTCATTATGGGTTATTGTGATGTCATTATGGGTTATTGTGATGTCATTATGGGGTATTGTGATGTCATTATGGGGTATTGTGATGTCATTATGGGGTATTGTGTGTAGATTAATGAGGGATATATATGTTGTTTTTAATCCGTTTTAGAATAAGGCTGTAATTTAACAAAATGTGGAAAAAGTCAAGGGGTCTGAATACTTTCCCGAATGCCCTGTATATACTGCAGACGAGAAAGACGGTGACGTTCATAGCAGGAGCTATCAATAGCACTGCTAAACTAGAGTCTAAAACTGAGAGGATTCAGCCAATAGTGAAAGCAGCTGGGAGACATCTGAGAATGACAGGGTTGACATGGGAAGAGCTGGGAGATGACCTCATTTAACCTTAGGGCAGGAAACACATGGCTCAAACCGACTGTGGAGTTTATCATACAGGGATATGTAGTGGGAGGGTGGGGATGTGCCACCTTCATAAAGCCAGGACTTCCTTACAGGATGCTAGGCAGAGGTATTGAACAGGAATATGTGATGGTGGAAGTGTGGCTGAGAGGAGGGGTGAGAGCGGTAGTGAACTACTATAATCCAGGTATTGGACCTGGGAGTGCAGGAGAAGGTGGAGGGCCAGGATAGAAGTAAGAGGTAATGTGGGGATTTTAATGCCTACAACACACTCTGGGGGAAGAGATGACCATGTGATGGAAAATCTGACAGAAATGAAAGATCTGGCGTGCCTGAATGACGGCCGAGGGACGCCATAATGTTGGCCTTGCAGTGGGTGGAGGACGTCAAGCCAGACGGAGTAGTTATTTGCTCTGATTCATGTGCAGTGTTGATGAGTCTCCGGTCCTTTAGGTCACGCAGCGGACAAGACCTGCTGAATGAGGCGCTACCCCATGCCAACACCACATGGCAGGATTAGACAGACGAGTTACAGATCACGTTTTCATGTGTTCCCTGATCAACGCAGTGGCGCTGTTCATGTGTTCCCTGATCAACGCAGTGGCGCTGTTCATGTGTTCCTTGGTCAACGCAGTGTCGCTGTTCATGTGTTCCCTGATCAACGCAGTGGCGCTGTTCATGTGTTCCTTGGTCAACGCAGTGTCGCTGTTCATGTGTTCCTTGGTCAACGCAGTGTCGCTGTTCATGTGTTCCCTGATCAACGCAGTGGCGCTGTTCATGTGTTCCTTGGTCAACGCAGTGTCGCTGTTCATGTGTTCCCTGATCAACGCAGTGTCGCTGTTCATGTGTTCCTTGGTCAACGCAGTGTCGCTGTTCATGTGTTCCCTGATCAACGCAGTGGCGCTGTTCATGTGTTCCCTGATCAACGCAGTGTCGCTGTTCATGTGTTCCCTGATCAACGCAGTGTCGCTGTTCATGTGTTCCTTGGTCAAATCAAATTTAATTTTATTTGTCACATACACATGGTTAGCAGATGTTAATGCGAGTGTAGCGAAATGCTTGTGCTTCTAGTTCCGACCATGCAGTAGTATCTAACAAGTAATCTAACAATTTCACAACTACCTTATACACACAAGAGTAAAGGAATGAATACGAGTATGTACATATAAATATATGGATGAGCGATGGCCGAACGGCATAGGCAAGATGCAGTAGATGGTATGGAGTACAGTATATACATATGAGATGAGTAATGTAGGATATGTAAACATTATATAAATGGCATTGTTTAAAGTGGCTAGTGATACATTATTTCATCCAATTCTAATTATTTAAGTGGCTAGAGATTTGAGCCGATGGCCGAAAGCGGCATAGGCAAGATACAGTAGATGGTTTAGAGTACAGTGTATACATTTGATATGAGTATGTCGGATACGTAAACATTATATACAAAATTGTTTAAAGTGGCTAGTGATACATTGTTACATCCAATTCCTATGTTTAAAGTGGCTAGAGATTTAAGTCAGTATGTTGGCAGCAGCCACTCAATGTTAGTGGTGGCTGTTTAACAGTCTGATGGCCTTGAGGTAGAAGCTGTTTTTCAGTCTCTCGGTCCCAGCTTTGATGCACCTGTACTGACCTCGCCTTCTGGATGATAGCAGGGTGAACAGGCAGTGGCTCGGGTGGTTGTTGTCCTTGATGATCTTTTTGGCCTTCCTGTGACATCGGGGGCTGTAGATGTGTCCTGGAGGGCAGGTAGTTTACCCTGGTGATGCGTTGTGCAGTCCTCACTACCCTCTGGAGAGCCTTACGGTTGTGGGCGGAGCAGTTGCCGTGCCAGGCGGTGATACAGCCCGACAGGATGCTCTCGATTGTGCATCTGTAGAAGTTTGTGAGTGATTTTTGTGACAAGCCGAATTTCTTCAGCCTCCTGAGGTTGAAGAGGCGCTGTTGCGCCTTCTTCACCATGCTGTCTGTGTGGGTGGACCATTTCAGTTTGTCCGTGATGTGTACGCCGAGGAACTTAAAACTGTGGGCCTTTCACAGGGTGAACACAGTGTCACTGTTCATGTGTTCCTGAAAAGTCCCCATCCACATGAAGCCTCCAGGTAAAACACCAACAACAAAATAATGATTATTCCTTGCTTGCACAACCTGTGTGCAATCGAAAGAAAGTGGTATGTTTGCCACCTTGGTAAGTTATGGAATAGAATGAAAACATTTCAACAAATCAACAGACCCCCAAAAAAAAAAAAAAAAATGTTTTTACCAACCTCGAGAAATACACTTTTAATCAAAGTTAAATGAACAAAAACATGTTTTGGAATGAACGCTTGCTGTCATCACCACTGTCCATTTAAATACAGTGTCAAGTCAACGCTTCTATAACAGGGTTCGTAGCTTCATCGGGAGTGTCGTCACCAACCCTGGGATTTAACGGTCCTGGGATTACCTGACCGGGAAGGTATATTTTGACCATTCTCTTTCCTGTATAGTTTTCCGACACCCCGTTGATGGTAGCAGGGGGGACAGAGGATGTGACGCGTCTTACTACCACACAGCTTTGACCTACTACCATGTTGGTCTATTGTACATCAAACAACGTGTAGTGGGGCATGTCGCTTAGGATTCAAACCTTCTCAGAACAGCCTAAATTCATACACTTCAGAGGGATAGTGAAGTTTACAGTGTCCTGCTATTCAAATAATGTGCCAACACTGAGTGGACAAAACATTAAGAACACCTTCCGGAATATTGATTTGCACCCCTTTTTTTTGCCATCAGAACAGCCTAAATTCCTCGGGGCACGGACTCCACAAGGTGCTGAAGGCGTTCCACAGGGATGCTGGCCCAAGTCGACTCCAATGCTTCCCCACAGTTGTGTTAAGTTGCCTGGATGGTGGATCATTCTTGATAGACACAGGAAACTGTTGAGTGTGAAAAACCCCAGCAGCTTTGCAGTTCTTGACACAACCATTCTACTACCGTACCCTGTTCAAAGGCACTTAAATATTTTTTGGTCTTGCCCATTCACACTCTGAATGGCAGACATACACAATCCATGTCTCAATTGTCTCAAGGCTTTAAAATCCTTCTTTAACCTGCCTCCTCCCCTTCATCTACACTGATTTGAAGTGGATTTAACAAGTGACATCAATAAGGGATCAGAGTTTTCACCTGGATTCACAGTCTATGTCATGGAAAGGGCCGTTTTGTAAACTAGGTGTACTGATATACTGTAAATCACAGAAATACAAGGTTCTCCCTTAACAGTGTTACGGTGGTGCTGCGCCACCCTGTGGAGAGAAAACAAATTACATTAAGGTTTACACAGAGGGTTAGATCAAATGAGAACATAGAGGGTTAGATCAAATGAGAACATAGAGGGTTAGATCAAATGAGAACATAGAGGGTTAGATCAAATGAGAACATAGAGGGTTAGATCAAATGAGAACATAGAGGGTTAGATAAAATGAGAACATAGAGGGTTAGATCAAATGAGAACATAGAGGGTTAGATAAAATGAGAACAGAGGGTTAGACAAATGTTTAATCACCTAATAATCACCTCAAAGACAATTCTTCATTCATGCCCAAATAGTGGAGGTGGGCAGAGGCACAGTATAACAATGTTCTTTGAGGGAGCGTACTTTAATTCACACAGGACACCGGATAAGACAGAAGAATTACACCAGATATAACAGACTAGCACCCCGACGCATAAACTACTGCAGCATTAGATACTGAGACAAGAGGGGTCGGGAGACACTGTGGCCCCGTCCGACGATACCCCGGACAGGGCCAAACAGGCAGGATATAACCCGCCCACTCTGCCGAAGCACAGCCCCCACACCACTAGAGGGATATCTTCAACCACCAACTTACTACCCTGAGGCAAGGCCGAGTATAGCCCACGAAGATCTCCCCCATGGCACAACCCAAGGGGGGGCGCCAACTCGGACAGGAAGATCACGTCAGTGACTCAACCCATTCAAGTGATGCACCCCTCCTAGGGACGGCATGGAAGAGCGCCAGTGACTCAGCCCCTGTAATAGGGTTAGAGGCAGAGAATCCCAGTGGAGAGAGGGGAACCGGCCAGGCAGAGACAGCAAGGGTGGTTCGTTGCTCCAGTGCCTTTCCGTTCACCTTCGCACCCCTGAGCCAGACTACACTCAATCATAGGACCTACTGAAGAGATGAGTCTTCAGTAAAGACTTAAAGGTTGAGACCGAGTCTGCGTCTCTCACATGGAAAGGCAGACCATTCCATAAAAAATGAGCTCTATAGCAGAAAGCACTGTCTCCAGCTGTTTGCTTAAAAATTCTAGGGACAGTAAGGAGGCCTGCGTCTTGTGACCGTAGCGTGCGTGTAGGTATGTACGGCAAGACCAAAATCGGAGAGATAGGTAGGAGCAAGCCCATGTAATGCTTTGTATGTTAGCAGTAACACCTTGAAATCAGCCCTTGCCTTAACAGGAAGCCAGTGTAGAGAGGCTAGCACTGGAGTAATATGATCACATTTTTTGGGTTCTAGTCAAGATTCTAGCAGCCGTGTTTAGCAGTAACTGAAGTTTATTTAGTGCTTTATCCGGGTAGCCGGAGAGTAAAGCTTTGCAGTAGTCTAATCTAGAAGTGACAAAAGCATGGAGGAGCATTTCTGCATAATTTTTGGACAAAACGTTTTTAATTTTTGTAATGTTACGAAGATGGAAAAAAACTATCCTTAAAATATTCTTGATATGTAGTTACTAGCTGTATAACCCTGATAGAGATAGCTGTATAACCCTGATAGAGATAGCTGTATATCTCTGATGATAGAGATAGCTGTATATCTCTGATGATAGAGATAGCTGTATATCTCTGACGATAGAGATAGCTCTATAACTCTGACGATAGAGATAGCTGTATGTCTCTGATGATAGAGATAGCTGTATGTCTCTGATGATAGAGATAGCTGTATAACTCTGATGATAGAGATAGCTGTATAACTCTGATGATAGAGATAGCTGTATGTCTCTGATGATAGAGATAGCTGTATATCTCTGATGATAGAGATAGCTGTATATCTCTAAAGCTAGAGATAGCTGTATGTCTCTGATGATAGAGATAGCTGTATATCTCTGATGATAGCGATAGCTGTATATCTCTGATGATAGCGATAGCTGTTTATCTCTGATGATAGAGATAGCTGTATAACCCTGATGATAGAGATAGCTGTATATCTC
Organism: Brachymystax lenok tsinlingensis; assembly: GCA_030435695.1. Lineage (NCBI taxonomy): Eukaryota > Metazoa > Chordata > Actinopteri > Salmoniformes > Salmonidae > Brachymystax > Brachymystax lenok. The sequence continues at coordinate 37,403,358 of CM059796.1, forward strand.
TGATGATAGAGATAGCTGTATAACTCTGATGATAGAGATAGCTGTATATCTCTGATGATAGAGATAGCTGTATATCTCTGATGATAGAGATAGCTGTATAACTCTGATGATAGAGATAGCTGTATGTCTCTGATGATAGAGATAGCTGTATATCTCTGATGATAGAGATAGCTGTATATCTCTGATGATAGAGATAGCTGTATATCTCTGATGATAGAGATAGCTGTATATCTCTGATGATAGAGATAGCTGTATGTCTCTGATGATAGAGATAGCTGTAGTCTCTGACTCTGCTCTTCAAGAGGTGATGATACTACAACCAAATAGTTATAACATTTATTTAACAATCCCTTGAAAACGGCACACAGTTGTCAATGGTTTTAGCGGAGCTGTGGGTCTCCTTGCCCCCCAGCTGCCAAATCAAACGCTCTGCTTCTTCTTCTATGGTATGATAGCAGTCGCAACAATTGGTTGTGCATTCTGTCACCTACTGTGGATAATGAGGATCCCAAAAAGGAAAACATTTTGGTAACAAAATAAATAAAATATTATATCAAAAAAGAAATTAACCAAACAAAATGCTTTTCTGTGATTTTTTTAATTCAAATCAGATCCCTATACAGGTTTGGAAGGCTCCCGTGAGGGTGGGACATTTCCACTTTTTGGAGCCCAAAAAACTGCAAGGCTGCAGATATAATGATATGCAGCTTCTTGGACTTCTTAGAAGCTTCTGCTGTACAATTAAGCACGGTGACTCTAAATGCTACAAAATCCACCTTTCTTCTCAATGAGTGTATCCAGATCACTAGACTGACTTATAACACTAGCAACCAATATCCCCTATAAGCTGCCATTGGCCCCGGGACTGCAGTGTAGAGTGAAGTACAAGATAGAACAGCACCATCCGACTGGTTGATCTCCAAACATTTTCCAAACATTTCTGTAAAAAAAAAACTCGACGATTTTTTATTTATTTTTTATTCGGTAGGTGCACCCGATTCAGCTGCACTGAGCGCCGGGTCGGCGAACTGTTGCCATTTTAAATCATTTCATGTGTCTGAAGGTACTAACTCTGCCTTCCCGGCGGGCCCAGAGAGCAAATCAAGTGCAAATAATTTTTGCATAACTAATTTTTGCTATCGTTCTTTTTTTACATCCGTTATTAGACAGTGGCAACGTGGAACACTAATTAAACCCACACATTTACTAGAGGGACATGGTCTTTTGCCTGCTAATTCCTGCAATGAAGTGAAGAAAACGATATGACAACAATAACGTCTAATGTAACTGGCCCCTCTAACAGTACAACTGGCCCCAGCTTGGCCCCCCCAGTTGAACCGGTCTAGAACCTCCACTGTGAATACGTCAAAGAGCTGCTGTTTCTATGACTGAGATCCTGTTTCAGTTCTTACTCAGCTCGGTCAACACTTTGTATTCAACACTTTTATAAGCCAATAAAATGCACGTTGTTCCTATTTCCACTCAGCGCTACAACAAGCAGAGCAGCAGTCATGAATGAGGGAGGAAAGCGGATCTATAGGCCTTGTTACTATTATTAGTGGGTCTTTAATATCAAGGAATATTTCACTTTCTCTGTTCAACATGAATTTGTGCACGAGGCAGAAATAGTGCGACTCGAGTTTTCTCCATCAGCTGGAAGACGGTGTCCCTTTCTGGTCCTGGTCGATGGAGGAAAGGGAGAGTGGAGGGCTGTTGAGAGACGGACTGGAAGACGGTGTCCCTCTCTGGTCCTGGTCGGTGGAGGAAAGGGAGAGTGGAGGGCTGTTGAGAGACGGACTGGAAGACGGTGTCCCTCTCTGGTCCTGGTCGGTGGAGGAAAGGGAGAGTGGAGGGCTGTTGAGAGACGGACCCTCCAGGCTGCTGCTCTCTCCCTGCGCTGAGACTGACCATCAGATGCAGGCTCCGTCAGCCCAGTAAAATAAAAATATAAAGCAAATGATTTAAAATGTATGCTCACTCAGCTGTGCTTCACTAGTAGTACAACAACGAATCTATTACCGGTGAGATCATATAGCCTACCTCACAATTTTCATTATAATTTTCAAATATGTCCCGAACAACAATGCATTGGCAGGGCAATTCAAGCAAAGCCAGTATGCGGTGGTGATGTATTGGGCCTATAGCTTACTCCACAAACCTCATTGCTAGCGTACTGTTTTTAAATGGGCTTATGTTTTTTAAGTCATGGAGCAGTAGATCTCGGCTTGCATTTTGACTCACAGTGATCTTGACTTAGAAATGGTTGGTGACCACTGTTCTAGAGTTTCCCCTGTTAACTCTATCTGTGATCGAATCAACGCAATATTAGCCACTTTCAATGCAACATACCGAAAAAAAACAAAATGAACTATGCAAGAGATTTTTGTTGTAGGCAGAACGCATTGACACGCACTACTCAGCCCGTACTCTACACAGACAAGTGCGGCATAAACAATCAGAGCTGGAGCAGGCCTATATGCAAACAGACCCTTGGCATATATGTGCCATTTACTTTGAACTGGACTGTGTCATTGGTCCATTTGGAAGACCCATTTGCAACCAAGCTTTAACTTCCTGACTGATGTCTTGAGATTTTGCTTCGATATATCCACATAATTTTCCATCCTCGTGACTCGAGGCTGTAATTGCTGCCAAAGGTGCTTCAACAAAGTACTGAGTAAAGGGTCTGAATACTTATGTACATGTCATATTTCAACAACAACAAAAAATTAAATAAATTAGCAAAAATGTCTAAAGAAATGTTTTTTAATTGTCATTATGGGGTATTGTCAAAGATCTCAGTGAGCAGGTAGGCAGAGTCAGGCACAAGACAACAGAGATGAGTAAATCACATATCAGAAGTCGCGCGGCTCCAGCAGCGCGCCGACACCGGCCTCTGGTACGACCCGGAGGACGAGGTGCAGGGCGATCTGGACGGAGAGGGTGAAACTCCTGTAGCAACGAAGGGTCCAGGATGTCCTCCACCGGCACCCAGCATCTCTCCTCCGGACCGTACCCCTCCCACTCCACGAGGTACTGAAGGCCCCTCGCCCAGCGCCTCGAGTCCAAGATGGCTTGAACAGCATACGCCAGGGGCCCCCTCGATGTCCAGAGGGGGGCGGAGGAACCTCCCGCTTCTCAGACTCCTGGAGTGGACCAGCCACCACCGGCCTGAGGAGAGACACATGGAACGAGGGGTTAATACGGTAATCTGGGGGAAGTTGTAACCTATAGCAAACCTTGTTCAGTCTCCTCAGGACTTTAAATGGCCCCACAAACCTCGGACCCAGCATCCGGCAGGGCAGGCGGAGGGGCAGGTTTCGGGTCGAGAGCCAGACCCGGTCCCCCGTTGCGGGGCCTCACTACAGTGGCGGTCGGCGCTCGCCTTCTGCCGCCTCACGGCCCGTTGCAGGTGCACATGGGCAGCGTCCCAGGTCTTATCCGAGCGCCTAAACAATTCATCCACCGCAGGTGCCTCGATCTGGCTCTGATGCCACGGTGCCAGAACCGGCTGGTAACCTAGTACACACTGGAAGGGAGATAGGTTAGTGGAGGAGTGGCGTGGTGGGTTTTGAGCCATCTCTGCCCAAGGGATGAAAGCCACCCACTCCCCCGGCCGGTCCTGGCAGTATGACCGCAGAAACCTACCCACATCCTGGTTAACTCTCTCCACCTGCCCGTTACTCTCGGGGTGAAAACCTGAGGTGAGGCTGACCGAGACCCCCAGACGTTCCATGGACGCCTTCCAGACCCTGGAGGTGAACTGGGGACCCCGATCAGAGACTATGTCCTCAGGCACCCCGTAGTGCCGTAAGACGTGGGTGAACAGAGCCTCCGCAGTCTGTAGGGCCGTAGGGAGACCGGGCAAAGGAAGGAGACGGCAGGACTTAGAAAACTTATCCACCACGACCAGGATCGTGGTGTTTCCCAGTGACGGAGGAAGATCCGTCAAGAAGTCCACCAACAGGTGCGACCATGGCCGTTGTGGAACAGGTAGAGGTTGTAATTTCCCTCTGGGCAGGTGCCTAGGAGCCTTGCACTGGGCGCACACCGAGCAAGAGGAAGCATAAACCCTCACGTCCTTAGCCAAGGTGGACCATCAGTACTTCCCACTAAGACAGCTCACTGTACGACCGATGCCCGGATGACCAGAGGAGGGTGACGTGTGGGCCCAATAGATCAAACGGTCGCGGACAGCAGACCGAACGTACAGACGCCCAGCTGGACACTGAGCTGGAGTGGGCTCTGTATGTAACGCCCGCTCGATGTCCGTGTCCAGCCCCCACACCACCAGTGCCACCAGGCAAGAGGCCGGAAGTATGGGAGTGGGATCCATGGACCGCTCCTCTGTGTCAAACATCCGGGACAGTGCGTCTGCCTTAGTGTTTTGGGAACCTGGTCGGTAGGATAGGGTGAAAACAAAGCGGGTGAAAAACATGGCCCACCTTGCCTGGCGAGGGTTAAGTCTCCTCGCTGCCCGGATGTACTCCAGATTGCGGTGGTCAGTCCAGATGAGAAAAGGGTGTTTAGCCCCCTCAAGCCAATGTCTCCACACCTTCAGAGCCTTGACGACAGCCAACAGCTCCCGGTCCCCCACATCATAGTTACGCTCCGCTGAGCTGAGCTTCTTCGAAAAGAAGGCACAGGGGCGGAGTTTAGGTGGCGTACCCGAGCGCTGAGACAGCACAGCTCCTATCCCAGCCTCGGACGCGTCCACCTCCACTATAAATGCCAAAGAGGGATCCGGATGAGCCAGCACGGGAGCCGAGGTAAACAGAGCCTTCATGTGACCAAAAGCCCTGTCCGCCTCAGCTGACCACTGCAGTCGCACCGGCCCCCCCTTCAGCAGTGAGGGAATGGGAGCCGCTACATGACCAAAGCCCCGGATAAACCTCCGGTAATAGTTGGCAAACCCTATGAACCACTGCACTTCCTTTACCGTGGTGGGAGTCGGCCAATTACGCACGGTTGAAATGCGGTCACTCTCCATCTCCACCCCTGATGTGGAAATGCGGTACCCTAGGAAGGAGACAGACTGTTTAAAGAACAGACATTTCTCAGCCTTGACGTACAGGTCATGCTCCAACAGTCGACCAAGCACCGTGCGCACCAGGGACACATGCTCGGCGCGTGTAGCGGAGTAAATCAGAATGTCGTCGATATACACCACTACACCCTGCCCGTGCAAGTCCATGAAAATCTCATCTACAAATGCCTGGAAGACTGATGGAGCATTTATCAACCCGTACGGCATGACGAGGTACTCATAGTGCCCTAAGGTGGTACTAAATGCCGTCTTCCACTCGTCCCCCTCCCGGATACGCACCAGATTGTAATCGCTCCTGAGATCCAATTTGGTGATGAAGCGCGCCTCGTGCATTGACTCGATCGCACTGGCTATGAGAGGTAGCGGGTAGCTGTACCTCACAGTGATCTGATTGAAGCTCAGCACCTCCCAGCTTCATGGGGATAGGAGTGGCGGTGCTGGGGGATGGAACTGACGGACCCCGATCCGGACGTCCGCGGGTGGCCAGCAGGTTATCCAGCCGGATGGACAGGTCCACCAGCTGGTCGAACGTAAGTGTGGTATCCATGCAGGCCAGTTCCCGACGGACGTCCTCGCGCAAACTGCACCGGTAATGGTCGATCAGGGCCCTGTCATTCCATCCCGCTCCGGCGGCCAGGGTTCGGAAGTCCAATGCAAAGTCCTGTGCGCTCCTCGTCCCCTGCCGTAGGTGAAACAGGCATTCACCCGCTGCTCTACCCTCAGGTGGATGGTCGAAAACCGCCCGGAAGCGGCGGGTGAAATCCTCATAGTGGTCCAATGCCGCTTCGCCCTCTCCCCATACTAGGACTGATCACCAACGACGATGAGCCTATAGGGAGGAGGTCAGAGAACTGGCAGTGTGGTGCCAGGACAACAACCTCTCCCTCAATGTGAGCAAGACAAAGGAGCTGATCGTGGACTACAGGAAAAAGCGGGCCGAACAGGCCCCCATTAACATCAACGGGGCTGGGTCGAGAGTTTCAAGTTCCTTGGTGTCCACAGTCGTGAAGAGGGCCCGACAAAACCTTTTCCTCCTCAGGAGACTGAAAAGATTTGGCATGGGTCCCCAGATCCTCAAAAGGTTCCACAGCTGCACCATCGAGAGCATCCTGACCGGTTGCATCACCGCCTGGTATGGCAACTGCTCGGCATCTGACCATAAGGCGCTACAGAGGGTAGTGCGTACGGCCCAGTACATCACTGGGGCCAAGCTTCCTGCCATCCAGGACCTATATAATAGGCGGTGTCAGAGGAAAGCCCATCAAATTGTGAGAGACTCCAGTCACCCAACTCATAGACTGTTTTCTCTGCTACCGCACGGAAAGCGGTACCGGAGCGCCAAGTCTAGGACCAAAAGGCTCCTTAACAGCTTCTACCCCCAAGACATAAGACTGCTGAACAATTAATCAAATGGACTATTACATTGACCCCCCCTCCCATCTGTTTTTATACTGCTGCTACTGTCTGTTTATTATCTATGCATAGTCACTTCACCCCTACCTACATGTACACTGCTGCTACTGTCTGTTTATTATCTATACATAGTCACTTCACCCCTACCTACATGTACACTGCTGCTACTGTCTGTTTATTATCTATACATAGTCACTTCACCACTACCTACATGTACACTGCTGCTACTGTCTGTTTATTATCTATACATCGTCACTTTACCCCTACCTACATGTACACTGCTGCTACTGTCTGTTTATTATCTATACATAGTCACTTCACCCCTACCTACATGTACACTGCTGCTACTGTCTGTTTATTATCTATACATAGTCACTTCACCCCTACCTACATGTACACTGCTGCTACTGTCTGTTTATTATCTATACATAGTCACTTTACCCCTACCTACATGTACACTGCTGCTACTGTCTGTTTATTATCTATACATAGTCACTTTACCCCTACCTACATGTACACTGCTGCTACTGTCTGTTTATTATCTATACATAGTCACTTCACCCCTACCTACATGTACACTGCTGCTACTCTCTGTTTATTATCTATGCATAGTCACTTCACCACTACCTACATGTACACTGCTGCTACTCTCTGTTTATTATCTATGCATAGTCACTTCACCCCTACCTACATGTACACTGCTGCTACTCTCTGTTTATTATTTATGCATAGTCACTTCACCCCTACCTACATGTACACTGCTGCTACTGTCTGTGTATTATCTATGCATAGTCACTTCACCCCTACCCACATGTACACTGCTGCTACTGTCTGTTTATTATCTATACATAGTCACTTCACCCCTACCTACATGTACACTGCTGCTACTGTCTGTTTATTATCTATACATAGTCACTTCACCCCTACCTACATGTACACTGCTGCTACTGTCTGTTTATTATCTATACATAGTCACTTTACCCCTACCTACATGTACACTGCTGCTACTGTCTGTTTATTATCTATGCATAGTCACTTCACCCCTACCTACATGTACACTGCTGCTACTGTCTGTTTATTATCTATACATAGTCACTTCACCCCTACCTACATGTACACTGCTGCTACTGTCTGTTTATTATCTATACATAGTCACTTCACCCCTACCTACATGTACACTGCTGCTACTGTCTGTTTATTATCTATACATAGTCACTTCACCCCTACCTACATGTACACTGCTGCTACTGTCTGTTTATTATCTATACATAGTCACTTCACCCCTACCTACATGTACAAATTACCTCAACTAACCTGTACCCCCTGTATATAGCCTCGTTATTGTTATGTTATTGTGTTACTTTTTTTTAACACTTTATAAACTGCACTGTTGGTTATGGGCTTGTAAGTAAGCATTTCACAGTACGGTCTACACTTGTTGTATTCGGCTCATGTGACAAATAAAGTTTGATTTGATAATTGTTTGTGTTTTTGCTGGTCAGAGGGAGCAGGTGCTCCGTGTTAAACGAATGGGGGCAAGAGATGTGAATTGTTTTTCTCTCAAGCAGTGGCTATTTTAGCATGTACATCTTGGTGGGACAAAAAAAAAGAAGAAGTGGGATGCATGCCATCAAAGCCACTACACAACACAACACTAAACAATACATTCATTGCACTATAACGGTGACAAACGGTGCCCTCAAACTGTTAGAGCCGACATGAAGCTGTCCCAACAGCAGAGTCCCAACACCTTACCACCGCTACACCTGGTTATCAGCGGAGCCTTGTCTGGCAGCGAAACAGTTCATTCAGCCTCATTTACAGCATTTAAAAAAACATAGTTGATATGAGTGACTTGCTTAAACAAATGTGGTTTCTAATGACAATTGAGATATACAAACTATAACATAAGGGGACGACAAGCGGAAAAGAGGCAATCCGTAATTTCGATTAAGGCGTTAATGAGCGAACAAGGACGGACGCAATGTTAGTCAATATAACTATTTGTTTAGCACTTTTGAAATGTACAGCGACAAAATTCAGAACATGGGCCGTTCTTACAGTGTTCTCGCTGTACACCAAGTCAGAACCGTAGGATAAATAAAGGGGGCATATAAGCTACAATGAAAGCTCTTACAATATTCTATGATTACATTTCTCTAAAACAGGTTTTAGGCTACAGTACAGTCAGAACAATAGGCGAAATTAAGAGGGTTAAATAGACCAAATTATTAAGGTGAGGCACATGGGCTACTATAACATTTTACTACACAACATACACTTAGTATTACTTTCTTAGCTACAGTATACATATCTCCCTGGCATATTACATCATTTATGCAGCAGCATACAAGACATTTTTGGACTCACCTGTGCTATGCTCACTTGAACAGGAAGGTGGTTTGGCGGTCCTTCGTGGGCAAATTTTGTCATCAAAATCTAGCATTCTCTGGATTTATCCAGAGCTCGTTTATTCCCGACTTCCCAGTTGTCTTGAACTCTCTGAAGTGAAGTCAAGTCAAGTTTTTGCAGTTTTTTGGAGCGTGGCACAAATCACGCTTCATTGACAGAATGGCCAATTTTGAATTTGTATCATTTTAAACTTGGAAAAGAGCCCCTTAAACCCAGATTTGGGACCACACAGCCACTGTCACTGATTCCTTCCAAACCACTTGTTGAATTTGCAATTTCCAACTTGTTGTGTAATGTTTATGTCCAATAGCCGATGAGCACCGATACGTTTTATCTATAATTTCTATTCATTGTTTCTCTTCATATGACAGAGATTAAAAAGGATTTGCCAGTAGATTGTCGACTTGATTCATGATGATGACTGCTAACTAAGGTTGTGAAAGTATGATGTTGACATGATCAGTCCAATCAAACCTACTGTAGATATAACGTGATTTGACGTAATTGTATCTGCAGCCAATGACCTTGAGCCTTCTTGGATGGGCACTTCTAATGTAACACCCGAGGGGCTAGAATTTTCAAGGTCTCTTCTTACACTTGGCAGTGACGTAAAGTCCCTGTGAGTGACAGAACACTGAGCCAATCACTGCGCAACGCTCCATATTTTCTGCTGGCTTGCCCCACCACCACAGAAAGCACTGAGCTAGGTTGAAACACCTGCATTTTGGAGCTGCCTTACTCAAGAAAACACAAAAAGAGACCATGTTTGTATGCGGCTTTATTAACTCAGTGATACATATTATTTTTTACATTGTTTTCAAAACTGATATGTGAAATGTATTAATGCCAAAATAACATGCAAAACATGCAAAATAATTTTTGCTAAAAATGTGGGGCTCAAAACAGGTGGGGCTCTGCTCCACCTGCCCTGAATGACGGGTCGCCAAGAACCTGTTCTTTTCTGTTTTGATGTTTATTCTTTGCCCGACAAAAGTCGCATATAAGTGATTGTCAAAGCCGGTGTGTGTAGCTGGTGTAAAAGTCAGGCGCAGGAAAGCAGAGATGAGTGAACAACGTATTTAATCAAAATACTGGAAAGAAAGGATAACAAAATCCAACATGCCCTAAACACACGGGCGAAATAACCAGCCGTAAAAAAAAAGTCAAAGTCACCTGTACAACCGAATGCCTTCAACTGAAATGTGTCTTCCACATTTAACCCAACCCCTCTGAATCAGAGAGGTGCGGGGGGGGGGCTGCCTTAATCGACATCCACGGCGCCCGGGGAACAGTGGGTTAACTGCCTTGTTCAGGGGCAGAACGACAGATTTTTACCTTGTCAGCTCGGGGATTCGAACTTACGACCCTCCGGTTACAAGTCCAACGCTCTAACCACTAGGCTACCTGCCACCCCAAGGGACAATAAACAGTCACGCACAAAAAACAATGAGGAAAACAGAGGGTTAAATAATGAACATGTGATTTGGGAAATTGAAACCAGGCGTGTAAAACAAAGACAAAACAAATGGAAAATGAAAAGTGGATCGGCGATGGCTAGAAGACCGGTGACGTCGACCGCCGAACGCCGCCCCGAACAAGGAGAGGGACCGACTTCGGGCGGAAGTCGTGACAGTGATATATAAGTGATCCTGTACGAGCTTTTGTGCCAAATACATTACGTTGTTACAGGTGTCAAGCTTACGGGCATGTGGCAGCAGTGTGTGTAGGAGGGAGGTTCCTAGGTGTGAGAAGTGTGCAGAAGGTCATGTGTAGCATTGGGGAAAGTAGTGGTATGTGTTAATTGTAGGGGTGCCCATGGAGCTGGGGATCAGAAATGTCCCGTGCGAGAGAGGCAGGATGAGGTTTCCAGGGTTAGAGTAGTGCAGAAGTTGTCATATGCTGAGGCAGTGAAGAAAGTAGAGCAAGATGGGTCAATGGGGAGGGATCCTGAGAGGAGTGGTGTGACCAGTAGATCTATACCAGTACAGAGGGAGGGATCCTGAGAGGAGTGGTGTGACCAGTAGATCTATACCAGGACAGAGGGAGGGATCCTGAGAGGAGTGGTGAGACCAGTAGATCTATACCAGTACAGAGGGAGGGATCCTGAGAGGAGTGGTGTGACCAGTAGATCTATACCAGTACAGAGGGAGGGATCCTGAGAGGAGTGGTGAGACTAGTAGATCTATACCAGTACAGAGGGAGGGATCCTGAGAGGAGTGGTGTGACTAGTAGATCTCTACCAGTACAGAGGGAGGGATCCTGAGAGGAGTGGTGTGACCAGTAGATCTATACCAGTACAGAGGGAGGGATCCTGAGAGGAGTGGTGTGACCAGTAGATCTATACCAGTACAGAGGGAGGGATCCTGAGAGGAGTGGTGTGACCAGTAGATCTATACCAGTACAGAGGGAGGGATCCTGAGAGGAGTGGTGTGACTAGTAGATCTATACCAGTACAGAGGAGGGATCCTGAGAGGAGTGGTGTGACCAGTAGATCTATACCAGTACAGAGGGAGGGATCCTGAGAGGAGTGGTGTGACCAGTAGATCTATACCAGTACAGAGGAGGGATCCTGAGAGGAGTGGTGTGACCAGTAGATCTATACCAGTACAGGGGGAGGGATCCTGAGAGGAGTGGTGTGACCAGTAGATCTATACCAGTACAGAGGAGGGATCCTGAGAGGAGTGGTGTAACTAGTAGATCTATACCAGTACAGGGGGAGGGATCCTGAGAGGAGTGGTGTGACCAGTAGATCTATACCAGTACAGAAGGGGGGGCCAACAAGTGATATGTTTCCGTAAGATTGGATTTTTAGCATTTATAGCAATGGCTATCAACTTTGTACTGCAGGGATGGAACGTATGTTGCAGAAAATTGAGGGTTGTGGTGGCAGCTGCTAAAGGTTAAATAACTCAATACAAAAAGCTGCAGAGAGGTATTTGGTTATGTGATACTCAGAAGAGTTACAGGAGGTGGTGTCCTTATCCTGACTAAATAGATTATTTATTATTATTATAAAAAAAAAATTAAAAACCTTTGAGTGTAGTGTTAGATGGTCGGGGTATTTGTTTATTTATAGATTGCTTTTCAAGTAAAGTAGAAGTGCGTTACACTCCAGTCTAGTAGGTGGCGGTAACGCAACATTTACTGGATGCCAGCCACCATTAAAACCTCATTGAAGAAGACACAACTAACCAAAACAGGGCCGCTTCTAGTCGCCTTGATTTAATCCAACTTTCCCACTGCTTTCTTCATGGGCCTCGATATTACAAATATATTTACCCCCCCCCCAAAAAATAAATGTCCTTGTCCGAACCCTCTGCTACACCGTATTGTGAGATTTTATTTGTATAGTGAGCACGACTATTATTAGACAGGCGGAATGACGGCCACCTGCCAGTCCGTGGTCCTCCGGGCCTTAAATGAGTGTGTCGGCCTAGATGAGGCCCTCTTTCCGCGCTGTCACCGAGGAGGTAGGGTGTTTCTCCGGGCCTCGCACGACACAATCCGCCCGATTCAGCAGGCATCCTTTCTTTAAAATGACACGCAGCCACCCTGGCGGCATGGATAATAACTCTTCTGTCCTGTTTGGTCCATATTGCAGATTTATAGGTCCCCCCATCCATCGCTGATCTACAATGGCCGAGGAAGGGTGAGTCTGGCTGTTCTCAACCCGGGATAACTAACTAGATCAATTACACGTTTCCGAGTTGCATCGTTTTGTAAAGTGGTGGCGGGGGGGGGAATATAGTATTTCCATGCATCTACGTGCACTTCCAGAACTATTGGTGACCGTCATATGGACTCGCCTTGGCAGAGCCCCCCCTCCCTCCCTACAGTTAGCAGGCCGAGCATGTGTTTCGTCCCTTGGTTTTGGTTTGTCGCCGACGAGCTACTTCTGAGTTGACGGTATATCGTGGTTAATTTCCTGTGCATGTGTGATGATTTTACTTTCTTTAGTCGGATACCCCTTCACTCTACATTTATGAGTGAGATCCCCTGTCTGACATGCCGGGAAAACCGTTCAACCCCAGCTCACTTATCCGAACGGGCTAGTTGTAGCTAATCTAATTCGTCTCGTCTCGTCTCCCCTTGTCTCGTCTCGTCTCCCCTTGTCTCGTCTCGTCTCCCCTTGTCTCAGCATCGCTGCTGGAGGTGTGATGGATGTCAACACCGCTCTCCCCGAGGTGCTCAAGACCGCCCTCATCCACGACGGCTTGGCTCGTGGTATCCGCGAGGCTGCCAAGGCGCTGGACAAGTGAGTGAATACTCCTGGTCATCATGTGTCCCTTAAATGGTTCCCTGTTTAGTGCACTACTTTTGACCAGGGCCCCTGCACCTGTTCAATAGCAGTGCACTAATGTAGGCAAAAAGCTATCATTTGGTACTTAGAATGAATTTCTGGTCTGTCTTTTCACCCTCGTGTGTTTTTTTTAATGAGCTAGTTCCATTACATTTCACAAGTGGTTGGATGAAGGGGTCTTCTGTAAGAGGGGAACTAAGAGCCCTGATGTGATTGCTTGACATTAACACCCATTGCTTTCGGTACTATTTTGGAAGCATAAAGACTTATCATATCAGCTGGAAATAATCAAAATTTAAAGTTAAATAGATTATTATTTTTTTATATAGGGTTAGTGTTCCCACATGGCTGTATGTGTTTACGGAAGACCAAGGGACCTTCTATAGTAATTAGATATGCATCATGCTCCCAACACTTGTGTGTAACGGAAGAAGGCTACAAGAAACATGTTGAAGGCTTTGTGTTTTGTGATTTGAGAATCGATTTTCAAGTTTTTTTTGGATTTGAGTTTGTCAGCGAGAGTTTGTCCTACCTCCTGAAGATATAGCACAAGGTCCTTGGACTTTACTGAATGACAGCAGGCTCTTTTTTTTAAGAGGAAGTCTTGGTCTAGTGAAGTAGGGCTGACGCGGCTTTGGTTTCCTCTACTGAATCCTGTGAAAACTGCCATCGTTACCCCAAAATCAGAGATACTTCAAGCCTCCCAGATGGCACACTATTCCCTACGTAGTGCACTTCTTGTGACTACCACAGCTGGGTGTTATATTTCTGATGTGATGGTAAATGACTACTGATTGTTAATTGCGGTTGCTCCCCCCCTCTCTCCAGGCGCCAGGCCCACCTCTGTGTCCTTGCAGCCAACTGTGACGAGCCCATGTACGTGAAACTGGTGGAAGCCCTCTGCGCTGAGCATCAGATCAACCTCATCAAGGTACGGAGGGGGGGGGGCATGGATAAACAAGGGTGTGTAGTAGAAAAGTGGTGTTTAGTAAACGTAGTTTTAACTATAGGTGTTTCTGTGTCGTGATATTGTGGCTACCCCTACTGTGGACAGTAGCCTAATGTTTTATCAATGTAGAATATATATCTTGCTCTCAAGCTGCCTGCTACCGACCCGCCCTTCAGCCACACAATATTTCATGTCCTTAACCCCACCCGCCCTGTGTCTATCACTGCCCTATTCCCTATATGATACTACTGCGCCAGAACATCCTCATCAATCTGATTTGTATTCATCACGTGCTTGGTAAACAGGTGTAGACTAACAGTGTAAAGATTACCCCCTCCAGCAATGCAGTGAGAAGTAGGCATAATAACAGGAGGAATAAATCCACAATGAGTAAAGATAACTTGGCTATGTACACAGGGTCCCAGTAATGATAGCTTGGCCATATATGCACGGGGTCCCAGTAATGATAGCTTGGCCATATATGCACGGGGTCCCAGTAATGATAGCTTGGCCATATGCACGGGGTCCCAGTAATGATAGCTTGGCCATATGCACAGGGTCCCAGTAATGATAGCTTGGACATATACACGGGGTCCCAGTAATGATAGCTTGGCGATATGCACAGGGTCCCAGTAGTCAAAGTCACCATTATTAGTCAGTTGTACAACCGAATGCCTTCAACCGAAATGTGTCTTCCACATTTAACCCAACCCCTCTGAATCAGAGAGGTGCGGGGGGCTGCCTTAATCGACATCCATCCACGTCAGTTGTACAGTGGGTTAACTGCCTGTTCAGGGGCAGAACGACAGATTTTTACCTTGTCAGCTCGGGGATTCGAACTTGCGACCCTTCCGGTTACAAGTCCAACGCTCTAACCACTAGGCTACCTGCCGTACTGAGGTAATTGACGTAGATGTGTACATACAGGCAGGGGTGAAGTGACTAGGCAGCAGGATAGATGGGTAGTAAACGTGAGCAGCAGCGTATGTGATGTGAGTCAGACTTGGTGTGTGTAAAAGGGGGCGTTGCAGCTGGGGAAACTTCGTGAGGGTTTCAGGGTCATGCCGAATCTGTTCAGCCTTCTGAAAGGGGGAAGAGGCCTTGGCGATGGAACTCAAATCAAATTGTATTAGTCACATGTGCCGAAAACAACAGGTGTAGACCTTACAGTGAAATGCTTACTTGCAAGCCCTTAACCAACAATATAGTTTAGAAAATAATGACTAAGAATAAGAAATTAAAGTGTAACAAGTAGTTAAAGAGCAGCAGTAAAATAACAGTAGAGACTATATATACAGGGGGGGTACCGGTACAGAGTCAATGCATGGGGGCACATTATAACCCACTAGGCTTGCTAGTGTTTTTGATGATGCAACGGCCATCGACGTAGTGTACATTTACCACTCGGGAGAGACGGGTCGCTGTCGTAAGAGCCTGTGTCGGTTCTGACGGGTTCTGAGCTGCTCTCGGATCAACACTCCATTAAAACGGTTCCTTGAGACGTCTGGTTTCTAATGCTTACCCCCCCCCAATCATGAGGTAAATCAGAGTTGACACGTCATGACTCACACTAATTGGTCATGAGACCAATCAGACGGTAGCAAAATAGAACTCGTTGATTAACAGTGGTCTCTGTTTGTATTTGAATCTTCTCTTTATGTGGCTTGTTTGTATCAATTACTAAGGACATTGTCAACTTTATCCTGGAGGTGACGTTTTTAAATTACAAGTGCAACATTTTAATAGTGACTGTTTTGGGTAACAGCTCCTGAGATTTTAAACGATGCTCCTACGAAAGTTCTAACGATGTTTAAATTAGCATTAAACTATTTACGGAGACAATGCACTACTTTTAACCAGGTTCCGATGTAGGGAATAGGGAGCCATTTGGGTTACTGTGTAAACAGTGGGGACTGCAGTCATGTTATGGAGATACTAGGTGGTAGCACAGCTTATGTATTGAAACTCTCTCCCCCCCCATCTCTGACCACCAGGTTGATGACAACAAGAAGCTGGGCGAGTGGGTTGGTCTGTGCAAGATTGACCGGGAGGGCAAACCCCGTAAGGTGGTGGGCTGCAGCTGTGTCGTGATCAAGGTATAAAACCCACTGTTCTGTTCTGGAAACGCCTCGAGAAAGAGAAAGCTGCAGGGATGGTGTGAATCCACTGTGAAGCCATGGAGGGCATAGTGGGAGGGCTTGGACTGCTCCTTGTGATGTCATAGATAGGATAGCATGTGTTAGAATGCTCCTTTGTGATGTCATAGATAGGGTAGCATGTGTTAGAATGCTCCTTTGTGATGTCATAGATAGGGTAGCATGTGTTGGAATGCTCCTTTGTGATGTCACAAAGGTTTATAGAATGGCCCTTTTTGTGGTGCCACGTGGAGGGTTGAATGTCGACTGTGCTCTGAGCCGTGTGGTGGTTGTGCCATAGTGGTGTGCCAGTCAGCTGTTTCTTCACCTGCAACAGCCCGACTACATGTAAAAATCTATTCCCCAACCCCTAACGCGCAAATATAGAAACTGCTATAGGCTACAGTCAAAGACAGTGGAAGAATTCAGTGGTGCAGGATTTAAAATAAATAAATAAAATGTTGCCTGGTTTACAGTAGCTATATTCCCAGGTCCAAATTTAATGTACATTTGTTTGATTTTACTGCAAGAAATGCTTCATTCTGCAGGAGTTACTATTTAAGGCTCTGTGAGAAGTTATAGACCTACAGTCAGTGTCCAGATTTCAGTTTCCATTTAACCCATCTAACCCTTCCATTTAACCCAGTAGGCTACAGTTCCCTTGACGTGCCACAGGCCTATTTGAAGTCCCATCTTGTGACTGTTGAATTTGTATCGTCACACAACACAGCCGGCCACTGCTGATCCCAAAAGCACCATTTGGCAATTGGGCGCAGTTAAACCCTAACGTTTAGGCTTATGCACTAAGACTGGGGGGGAAAAAACTAAATGTAGCCTATAGATATAAATTGCACAATGATACATTTTATGGATTGAAGTGATTTGTTTCTCTTTATTCAACCCGCCCGCCCTTCAGTCACACAATATTAAACCCGTCTGGACTGCAGGTTAAGAGTGAACCCGAGCATCAGGAGTGGGCCAGTCAAGGGCAGCTGCTGTGCTCTGTGCCCTGTGCCATGCAGCTGCTTGTTCTATACAACTGGCCAGAGTGTCTGCCAGGGTACGAGCCCCTACGCCTCACTGTGGTGCCTGGGGTCCCAATGAATGGCTACATGTACTTTTTTTGTTGAGTTAAATCAACCTTTAACCTACTGACCACAGCGTACGTACAACTCTACCTATAACATACTGACCACAGCGTACGTACAACTCTACCTATAACATACTGACTAGGGTTGAAGGGCTGGAACGTGGTTACTGAAATTTGCCTGGGTTTACTGCCCAAAACAACTCTCCTTTCCTGGGATAAATAACTGCGAAAAACCAGTAAATTATTTACGTGAACAGCGTGGCGTGAAATGGAACTGTTGGAATTTATATGTGATGTTTAAATTTGTCTTCTCTACGGCCTCTGCATGACGAATCATCGACGCTCGTGTTGGGTGACAGACAGCGCCTCCACAGTATGGAGTGCAGTTCCCAATGGCACATTAGTAAAAAAAAAAATACCAGGAGATTATTCAATCCAAATACTGACCACAATTTATGTACATAGTCTCTATTCCCTGTATACTGCACTACTTTATAGTATTACGTTTCCCTGTAATAAGGTGCCATTTAGGACACTGCTCTGTTTGTTCTAAACACCGTACTGTCCTGTAGCTAGCATCCTGTGTAACTGTCCCCCCTCCCTGCCATGCTGTCTAACACTGTCCCCGTCCCCCCCCCTCTCTACAGGACTATGGCAAGGAGTCTCAAGCTAAGGATGTGATTGAGGAATACTTCAAGGCCAAGAAATGAGGTGTCATTTTCAATAAAAGCTGAAATTAAGTTTGTCTGGAGAGTAATTATTAAGTCCGGTCTGGGGAGAGATGCAGAGCTTTTATTTTTAAGGTACAGTCTGCGACGACTACAACCCGCTCTTGAGTGACTGACCTCTGAACCTCTTCGGACTCTTCTGTTAAAACAACTAGCGCCTTGCGTACACGCTAATCCAGATTCTAATCTCAATTGGCACGTTTCAAACTCCTTTTTGTGAGGTTCCCGGCAGGAACCAGTTCTGTACACTGGTGCCGGTCGATAACAAGATCCTCCCATTCTGGTTCAATCTCTAGTTTGGGAACATGTCTTCCTAATATGCCTTACTGCATGGTAGTAGCAAATTTAACTCGCAGTGTCATGTACACATTTAAAGTGGCGTTTAAAAAAATAAAAATAATTGACAATACAAAGTTCATAAGTTACATACCAAGGAAAAAAGAAAGGCTGGCCTTACTGAGTCGATAGGAACAAAAGCCTGGGCTATTTAGGAGGGAGATCACACCTGTAGGCTGTGTAGCGGTTTGGCTTGGAAAGGATTCCTCGCCTGGTCACATACAGCTGACGTGTTGTGCGTTGAGGTCCACAAGCCAAGTGAAAGGAGGAGAGACTTGAGAATGAACACAACTTGCCTGCTATGAAAGTGAACTTTTTTTACGTGTCTTCAGGGGTGTATTCATTCCGCAGCTTCTGTTTTTAAAATGTTTCTTAACGTGGAAACACAACTGGGAATAAACACCTGAATTTGTTCATTGACTTGTTTTGCCACTGTGGGACTGATTACACCCTATATCGGCTAGATGCAGGGAAGATTGTTCCACGGTGGTATTGAATGTCACTTTCTGCCCATGTGTCACTGTCATCTCAACTTTCTCTACCTGTGTGTACCTACGCTGGAAACATTCATTCATAGGATAGGGTTTTAGCAACCTCATAATGCTGTAATGGAAATAAGGCCATGCTGATTTAAAAAGAAAAGGGGAATCGTCCTCATTTTAACTGATCTCTAGTTTTATGTCTGAAGAAAGATATAAAACACTTTTTTAGATATTTAGAATTCATGTGCAGTGCCTTCAGAAGTATTCGTACCCCTTGACTTATTCCACATGTTTCCGCCTGAATTCAACATGGGTTCTATAGATGTTCTCTACATCCCATAATGACAAAGTGAAAACTTTTTTTTTTTAAATGAAATGCAGAAATATCTGATTTTAAGTATTTCACACCCCTGAATCAATACTTTGTAGATGTACCTTTTTGGTAGCGATTACAAGTCTTTCTGGGTAAGTCTAAGAGCTTTCCACACCTGGATTGCCCTGATTCTATTCAGAAATTCCTTCTAAGGTTAAATTGGCTGTTGATTGATAGGCAGACATTTTCAGGTCTTGCCATATTGTCAAATAGATTTAAGTAAAAACTGTGACTCTGGCACCTTCACTGTCTTGGTAAGTAACTTGTGGCCAAAGATTTTGATACAGGAGACCATTCCACTCTTGTGGGCCGACTAAGGGGTTGTGGGTGTTTTCTGAGTGGCCTTTGGCCTGGTTTGCTAACTACCTCAAAGTGCAGTCTATAAAGTCAGAACATTGTCTCAGCCACTGCCTGTCACCGAGGGAGTACCCCAAGGCTCGATCCTAGGCCCCAAGCTCTTTAATTTACATCAACAGTATAGTTCAGGCAATAGGAAGCTCTCTTATCCATTTATATGCAGATAATAGTCTTATACTCAGCTGGCCCCTCCCTGGATTTTGTGTTAAACGCTTTTCAACAAAGCTTTCTTAGTGTCCAATGAGATTCCTCTAACCTTAACCTTGTTCTGAACACCTCCATCGCAAAGGTCATGTGGTTTGGTAAGAAGAATGCCCCTCTCCCTACAGGTGTGATTACTACCTCTGAGGGTTTAGAGCTTGAGGTAGTCACCTCATACAAGTACTTGGGAGTATGGCTAGACGGTGCACTGTCCTTCTCTCTCAGAACAGAATTGGGCTACCTGTGTAAACGCAGCCAAAGTGTCTTACTGGAGATCAGTGACAGGATGTACCTTCACAACCTCGTTGAGCGAATCAGTCCAATGGCATGTACTGGTTCTGGAGAGCACAGTGATCCTTTACCCGGCGCCAGTCATGACAGTAATGACTTGGGAGTTTCTGCAGCAATGATAGAGATAATGTATGTGATTGGTGTGGTCCTGGAGAGCGCTGTCCTTCCTATGACCCGAGGGAGATGGTGTGACTACACAGAGCTAACAAATAGTCTGTAAATACACAACGTTACCGCTTCGTCCACCCTGGCCAGAGGGACAGGGGCAATAGTAGGCTAGCTCGACGACGCAGCTGCTGTTAGTAGCCTACAGTTGATAAGACTGAAGAGTAGTCTTGTTTCCATGCATCCCAGCGCGTCAGATCGGTGGTGTATATTTTTTGTACCCCTTTGCTCTGCAAGGTGCAGCGGCTTTTGTGGCGCGATGGGTAAACGATGCTTTGGGGGTTTCAGTTGTCGATGTGTGCAGAGGGTCCCTGGTTCGAGCCCAGGTAGGGGCGAGGGACGGAAGATATACTGTTACACACACACACACAGGAGAGGCTCATGGCACCCTCCTGTCTCCATAGGCAACCTAACCGGAGAGCAGAGCCTAAACTGGGAGAGATTGTAATCGCTGGCAACACTGCCACCTACCAGTCAGGTTAATCATTGCAAGCACAAGTCTCTCTAATTCACCCCCCACCCACCCCACACACTCTCCTCTCAGTGAAGTACAGGTGTGATGACGTTTCCAGTTCATATTCACCCTACTGTCTACCAGCAGGGGGCGCTCTTAGGCAGAGCACTGCTTCATAGTGATGGCGAGGGCCCCATCCAGAAACAGGCCTTTCCCCATGACCCACACACTAGTCTACACCTGAGAGGATTGATCTGAATCAGAAGGAAATGTAGTGTAAAAGGAGCCGTCTGCTATCGGTACATCCAGTTGTTTTGTTAAATGAATGATTGTTGAAGAATATAGTTTATAAATGACTCACGAGTTCAATTCAACTGTCGTATCTCCTCAGAACCCAAAATATAAGCGTGTTTTACGCCGTTGTTTACAAACAATGTAGTTTATAAACAAAAAAACTAACTTCAAAACATGGTTAAAACAATAATTTCGATTTCATGGATGGTCAGTTACATTTATCCAGCCCCATCTCGTCGCTGTTTAGCTTTATAAAAAGATGAGGTTCGCTAATGGAAAATTGAAATGCTGAATTTCTACTAAAGGCCACTACAGAATAGATTAAAAAAAATATATGGGATGATTCTTTGTGTCTCTCTCTCTCTCCCAAATATTCTCTCTCCCAAAAAGAGAGTGAGAAACAGAGCGAAAGAGGGATGGAGGAAGATGAGGAACGAGGGTAGGCCTACGAGCGACCGACCATACACACGCCGAACATCTCTAATTAAATTAGATGGCTTTTTATCTCTTTCCCCATCCCGACTGGGCAGCGCTCCAACAAAACTATTAGCCAGAGCAGCCTGCTCAGCGCATGGGAATCCCCAACCCTTGCCCCCGTTATCTCACTAATGACCTGCCTACCCCCTCTCCTCCCTATACCCCACTCCCTCCATCTCTCTCTCAGGCTGCCAATTGTATTTTCTTCCCGGTGGTCTTGTCCCTTAAGGGGAGACGGTGAGAAGGTGTTCCACAGCGCCGCTGATGTATTGGGTCGGGAAGGATGCTTTCATGGGGTTCGGTCCCAAATGGCGAGAGAGAGAATTGCTGTATTTACGAATGCTACTGTAATTAATCCCACAGAATACAGTACCATATCGTATCTTTCGAGTGCCAAAACCTTTTGCCCACTAGTGGGTGCATGATATTGTTGTTGTTTCTGGCTCATTAACATATATTTTGAGGCATGCCTTGTAAAAGGCAATATTTGTTGCACATGTGAGTGAGAATGCTGTACCAATTGAACTCCTATGTGATTAGGGTGCCCCATTAATGTCAAATGTGTAGGGGACAGATTGGAGTGGCAGTCATGTCTTTTTTGGTCTGGTTTGCCCCTGTAGTCGTTGCCAGTTTGGAAGGTCTTTTGTTAAGGCCTCTAGAAATGGACGTGGTATATAAAACACCGTCTATTCATTAATATGCTGTAATGTGTCAACACTTTACCTAGCAGCCAACCGGCTTTCACCAATCTCTTGTAATTACAGTAAAATACAGTGAAATACAAAACCGATCCCCTCAAAAGATTTTAGTTCATTCATTGTCATCCATTCATTCTGATTACGGTAACGTTAATACAGTATTTTTATGGTATTGTACTGTCATTACGCAGGACTTGTTTTGATACTGTGGTATCAATTAGCCCATAGTTTACTAATCTACTATCAGAACGGTGAGGAAAATACCCAAATTGAAATGTATCCAATAACACTTATACTCTTTTTAATAATATGATACATGGCCTAACTAAATTGAAACAAATAAATGAAAATACCTATTTTATGCGCCACATGAAGTATGAATATTTTACTAGCCATTGCTGTGTTAGTAGCGTCTTCAGTACAGGCTATAACGTGTGCATGATACAGGCTACATTTGTCTTCTTGGGTTTTGTTTTGTTATAGGGACATTTTACAGGGAAAACTAAATTATGTTTAATAGATAAAACCACAAACGAACACTGTTCTATTCGAGTATTCAAGAACATACGCCTATTTTATTAAACGGACGAGCTAAATGATTCCTTTATTCCCCGTCTCTGTGATCAGTACAGTCAATTGGTGTCGCCTACG
The DNA here is from genome assembly GCA_030435695.1 of Brachymystax lenok tsinlingensis. Taxonomy (NCBI): domain Eukaryota; kingdom Metazoa; phylum Chordata; class Actinopteri; order Salmoniformes; family Salmonidae; genus Brachymystax; species Brachymystax lenok. The sequence goes on from CM059796.1 coordinate 37,426,211, forward strand.
TCTCCTCTCCTTAGTATAAATTCAGTCCCAGCGGGGGCTGTGTGAGGGTCATCCCGCCAGTGGATCGTTATAATAACACGGCTATAATGGATGGATGGGGGCGCTTGTTATTACACCCCGGTCCGCTCTGCACTCCTCTCCTCTGCTGTGCTCGCCACAACACAGGCAGGAATTCTCTGATGGACAACGACTTTGCAGCTCAGGACTGTGTGTGTGTGTGTGTGTGTGTGTGTGTGTGTGTGTGTGTGTTTCACAGTGACCTGGGCTTTCCTGGCCCGGGTATAGCTTGCTTCTCTCCCAAAGCCAGCTGCATAAATATCTGTCTGCCGTGTGTAAACAGTGCGGTCATAACCCGCGTGAATTAAACAAGGCATCTGGATCGGGATTAAGCGCCGTGCGCACATTTACCACTTTCGAAACGGCTGTTAAACAATGCACGTCCAAACCGACATACCTCTGCTAAGGCCGTTCATTAACGTCAAAAAGAAAGATTTTATTTGAATTAAAAAGCCTATTTTTTTGTTGTTGTTACCAAATGATCATTTATTCGAATTGATAGCAGTTTGTTGATCTAATATCAAGCTTATCGAGAAAGTATCAATGGTTTACATTTGGTGATTACCCCCCCCCTCCTCTAGCCGCGCGCGGTTATATATTTCTCTACTTTGCTCTTTTTTTGCTCCTACAGTGTTGCTCCTTCAGTGTTGCTCCTTCAGTGTTGCTCCTACAGTTTTGAGAGAACAGTCGAGATAACTAGGGGCTAGTTTGATCAGAGGGAGAAAACCCCTATAGCCAACAGTAACAATAACATGTATCCTGTATACTTTTATATTCTTAGTAGTCCAACACACATTGAGTGAGAATTATACGATACAATGAAGACATTTTATTTAGGCCTACATACAAGCAGGCTATTACAATAACTGACACATTTTCACGTGCGTTTCCAAAGCGGTGACTGACAACTTCACCTGTAAAAAAAAACAAAAAAAAAACACGATATAGATATATATATACTTGCATGACAACATTTTATACAATGCATTTTAAGAGTATAAAAACGAATAAAAAACTTTAGCACAACCTGTCCTCGAACCAGCAAAGACAACATGTGAACAATTTAAATAGGCTTAGAAAATCCGTTTTTCTGTAGGGGAACGCGCAAGAGAGTGCGCGCTCTCCCGGTTATTCCCACTCAATATTTGGTTTAGGAGACATGACATGCATGTCTGTCCATCTGGAAAAGTCCGTTCCCGGTAACAAAAAACGTTAATGGCCATGTCATGTCCATCCGTTCCATCACGAGGCAGTTGTTCCACACAACCGGGTGGTGTTCAGCATCTCTGTCAAATCGTTCTCCGGTTTACCGGCGACCATGAAGGGCCAGGTCTGGAGAGAGAGAGGGACAGGAAATAAATAATCAGCTCACCGCGCAATATTTTTATTTATTTCCCCTTAATTTAACCAGGTAGTTCTATATGATGTCATAATACACCTTTATTTAACCAGGTAGTTCTATATGATGTCATAATACACCTTTATTTAACCAGGTAGTTCTATATGATGTCATAATACACCTTAATTTAACCAGGTAGTTCTATGATGTCATAATACAGGGAGGCCAGTTGAGAACAAGTTCTCATTCACAACTGCGACCTGGCCAAGATAAAGCAAAGCAGTTCGACACACAACAACAACACATAGTTACACATGGAGTAGAACAAACATACAGTCAATAATACAGTAGAAAAATAGTCTATATACAGTGTGTGCAAATGGCGTGAGGAGGTAAGGCAATACATAGGCCATAGTAACGAAGTAATTCCAATTTAGCAAATTAACACTGGAGTGATAGATGTGCAGATGATGATGTGCAAGTAGAAATACTGGGGTGCAAAAGACCAGAAAAGTAAATTAAAACAATATGGGGATGAGGTAGGTAGATTGGGTGGGCTATTTACAGATGGGCTATGTACAGCAGCAGTGATTGGTTAGCTGCTCAGATAGCTGATGTTTAAAGTTAGTGAGGGAAATATGTCTCCAGCTTCAGTGATTTTTGCAATTCGTTCCAGTCATTGGCAGCAGAGAACTGGATGGAAAGGCGACCAAAGGACGTGTTGGCTTTGGGGGTGACCAGTGAGATATACCTGCTGGAGCGCCTGCTACGGGTGGGTGCTGCTATAGAAATACAATGGATAATGAGGGGAATTGTAATCTGTGTTTAAAGGCTACACACTGAGGCTACCACCTTTTAATAGACAACTTTCAAGCAGCATAAACATCATAATCATACTTGAATATCTAAATAAAACGGATAGCTTATATTGTACATTACATAGCCTGAACGTCCTGCAAAATGGGAATAAGCTAAATTAAATAGGCTAAACTGAATAGTATAAACTGAATAGGCCAAGTTAAATAGGATAAACTGAATAGTATAAACTGAATAGGCCAAATTAAATAGGATAAACTGAATAGGCCAAATTAAATAGGATAAACTGAATAGGCTAAACTGAATAGGCCAAATTAAATGGGATAAACTGAATAGGATAAACTGAATAGGCCAAATTAAATGGGATAAACTGAATAGGATAAACTGAATGGGCTAAACTGAATAGGCCAAATTAAATAGGATAAACTGAATAGGCCAGGCGCTAAATAACATGGAACTCTCCAAAATATACCAGTTGTTTCTGTTGTGAAATGATACTGTTGAATTTTTTTTTTTGGTCAATTATTGTGTGAATGATATTGTCCAGACAATATTGAGTAAACAATCAAATGTTATGTAGCCCTTTTTTGAACCATCAGTAAGCCTATATAAATAGCCCCATCCAAACCTCTCCAATCAACCTTAAAGTGACGGTCGGAAACACTCTCCCTAGCAAACTTCAACTCATATAACGTCTTTGATTCATGACGAGAACTTGGATCACTTTCAATTGTAGGCCTATCAAGCTAGGTAAAGTGTTTTCTTTTATTCTAAGGCTCCCCCACCCCACCCTAGCCAATGTGCTTCATTTGCGCTTGCTTTGCTTGCTCTTTGGAGTAGGCCGGGTATCAGTAAAGCACTTTGTGACAACTGCTGATGTAAAAAGGACTTCTTTAAAAACGGCTTTGTAGAATGTATTTGAAATGCTGAGGAGTGTTTCTCACCAGGTTGACGGGGTGGTTGTATCCGTTTTCGTATTTGTCGTTGGCAAGGATCTGCCGTAGATGGGCAATGTAGCTCGAGGCAAGGCGCAGCGTGTCCAGTTTGGAGAGCTTGGTGTCCGGTGGGACCCACGGTAATGTCATCTTCAACCGGGAGAACGCTTTTGACAGCACGCGCATCCTCGCTCGCTCTCGTGCGTTAGCTGCGTTCCTCTGCACAGGTTTGCCGCACCCCTCGTGGGCCACACTGTTCGGCGCCTTCTTCCTACTGTTCGCTGTTTTCCGTTTCTTTCCCGGTGCAGCTTTATCGTTGGCCGAGCCGCCCTCGCAGTTCGAGCTCTCCCCTGTGCTCTCATTCGATGTACCGGAGTCTTTACCGGTAGAGCCGAACTTCAGGATTCCGTCCAGGACCTCGTCGTCGAAGTCGCTAAGCGACCCGGTGGACATGGTCGGTTGTCGGTTGGGGCGCGTGGCCTCAGCAGAGTGTGGCACAGGACGGACTAAGACTGCCGGAGACTGGGGTGAGCGAGCTCGCCGGTGTGGGTCCTCCTCGAGACCCAACAGGCTGCTCATGGACCGGAACGGCGGAGGATGTGGAGGAAACTGTAAGCAGTCCCTCACAGGACTGACCATTTATCTATGTGGGCGGAGGCGTGACCGCGAGGGAAGGGGAGCCACGGGGAGGGATGGGGACCGTGAGTGATGGATGAACATTTCTACACATCTCCAACTCCAACATTGTGGACACTATAGTGAAATAACTGGGTCAGCTGTAATAACATTTATTTACTGACAGTTATTATAAACAGCCGATAAAAAAAAGAAAAAACATCACTTTTTTTTTATCATTTAAAAACAAAGGACAATCTGCATGGGTATAGCCAGGGGCGCCGCCAGGGATTTTGGGCCCCAATGAAAAGATATCACATTGGGCCCCACCACCACAGGCCTCACCAACCCTGTGTAATTGCTGTAACCCCACACCTCCAGAACCCAATCGACCCATTCAAAGCTTTAAATAACTCTACCTTTTGCAGGCTTGCAACTCTCTTGTAGTCCAATATTTACTGTAGGATATTTACTGACAGTGAGCTGTGAAAATATAACACTGTACAGACATCCATGCAACATTCTGCATACAGTGGAATCCACTATTTGATGCAAGACTGATGCCCTCTATCTTTTACACTCTAAATGTACATTTTAATGGTATAATTCTTGAATGGAAAATTCTCTTAACATGAATGAATAACTTAAAATAAATATAACCTATATATATATACAGTAACCTCTTCAATTAAAAACAATGACCATTATCATCTATAGAATGATATAACAAACAACATAATAGTTCAAAACTCTGCTGATGATTCTAAGTATCCATACCAACTAGAAGATAAGCAGATGGAAAAGTAGAAATGGGAAAACGAAATGGAAAATGAAAAAGGCCTGATGGTGGCGCTAGAGGAAAAGGTCAAGAGGTCACCAAATCAACAGGTTTCTTCCACTTGGGGTCTCGATTGTGCGCAACACATTTTATGGAAATCCAGCCATTACTTTGAGATGTATCTTGTTCTCGGTCTTGTTCTCAGCCGGTGGGCATCGTGTGTGTGTGTAGCGATCCAATAGCCATAGCCATAGCCATTTAACAGTTATCACTGGCCCTTGGCTCGGCCGTACTCACCAAGAGCCCCAGCGCTGAGGCTTCTTGCAAGCAAAGTTACTGATCAAGTCTTCGAAGTGCAGCTTTCTAGCTAACTGACTTTCAATGGACAGCATGGCAAGACTGCACAGCCTGTCCCGGGACATAGTGGATCTCAAATAGTCAACCAACAGAAAACAGTTTTCAGCTTACTGAAAGCTCTCTTGCCACCTGCAACAGGCACAGGCAGTGTGCAAAATATATACGTACAGCAATCCACACTCCTCCAAAAACGCTTTGCAGCTGCATCTTACAAACTGCATTCAGGAGACCAAGAGGGGACACGTTAGGAGGGGGAAAAGTGGCAGCATAACCAGGGTTCAGGTGTCTTACATTCAGGAGACCAAGAGGGGACAAGTTAGGGGGGAAAAGTGGCAGCATAACCAGGGTTCAGGTGTCTTACATTCAGGAGACCAAGAGGGGACACGTTAGGGGGGGAAAAGTGGCAGCATAACCAGGGTTCAGGTGTCTTACATTCAGGAGACCAAGAGGGGACACGTTAGGGGGGGAAAAGTGGCAGCATAACCAGGGTGCAGGTGTCTTACTTCATTTTGAAACTCAGGTGTGAGATCTCTGGAATACTTCATGATCAGTGGTTGGCACACAGAAGGGACTTCATCCTCACGAATCTGCCCGACTTTCAGAACAGCAGAAAATGATCCTACAATTGTTGCAGTGGTGCGGAACCTAGTGTCCAAGTCACTTATGATGTTGTCCATAGCAGTAAAAAACACTGTGTTCCGAAACACCGTTGCTGCCCTGTCCTGAGCCGTCTCCTGTTGAGAGGTCTCATCATGGAATCTCTTCTTTTTCCTCTGGCGAGCTGTGTTCCTTGCTAAATTGAGGTGCAACATCCATTTGCGTAGGAATCAGTGTTGCCTCAGACAGGAGAGACTCCCATCTATTTCTAAAAGCCTGCATCTCTTCCTTTAAGGCTCTGATATTGGCTGCCTTTGTGTCAAGTGAGATTTTTCCTGACTGGAGAATCACATTCTTGTCCTCAATGCATTGCAGTACCTGCAATTATGCCTAATGACATGTCATTCAACACAATGCTGCTCGCCTCCTTCTTCAGTTGGGAGTAGAGCTGGTTCAGGGGGATGAGGAGACAGGGCTGGTTCAGGGGGATGAGGAGACAGGGCTGGTTCAGGGGGGATGGGGAGACAGGGCTGGTTCAGGGGATGGGGAGACAGGGCTGGTTCAGGGGATGGGGAGACAGGGCTGGTTCAGGGGGATGGGGAGACAGGGCTGGTTCAGGGGGATGGGGAGACAGGGCTGGTTCAGGGGATGGGGAGACAGGGCTGGTTCAGGGGGATGGGGAGACAGGGCTGGTTCAGGGGGATGAGGAGACAGGGCTGGTTCAGGGGATGGGGAAACAGGGCTGGTTCAGGGGATGAGGAGACAGGGCTGGTTCAGGGGATGGCTGGTTCAGGGGGATGGGGAGACAGGGCTGGTTCAGGGGGATGAGGAGACAGGGCTGGTTCAGGGGGATGAGGAGACAGGGCTGGTTCAGGGGGATGGGGAGACAGGGCTGGTTCAGGGGGATGGCTGGTTCAGGGGATGGGGAGACAGGGCTGGTTCAGGGGATGAGGAGACAGGGCTGGTTCAGGGGATAGGGAGACAGGGCTGGTTCAGGGGATGAGGAGACAGGGCTGGTTCAGGGGGATGAGGAGACAGGGCTGGTTCAGGGGGATGGGGAGACAGGGCTGGTTCAGGCGGATGAGGAGACAGGGCTGGTTCAGGGGGATGAGGAGACAGGGCTGGTTCAGGGGGATGGGGAGACAGGGCTGGTTCAGGCGGATGAGGAGACAGGGCTGGTTCAGGGGGATGGGGAAACAGGGCTGGTTCAGGGGGATGGATGGGGAAACAGGGCTGGTTCAGGGGGATGGATGGGGAGACAGGGCTGGTTCAGGGGGATGGATGGGGAGACAGGGCTGGTTCAGGGGGATGGATGGGGAGACAGGGCTGGTTCAGGGGATGGATGGGGAGACAGGGCTGGTTCAGGGGATGGATGGGGAGACAGGGCTGGTTCAGGGGGGATGGATGGGGAGACAGGGCTGGTTCAGGGGATGGATGGGGAGACAGGGCTGGTTCAGGGGATGGATGGGGAGACAGGGCTGGTTCAGGGGATGGATGGGGAGACAGGGCTGGTTCAGGGGATGGGGAAACAGGGATGGTTCAGGGGATGGAGAGACAGGGCTGGTTCAGGGGATGGATGGGAGACAGGGCTGGTTCAGGGGATGGATGGGGAGACAGGGCTGGTTCAGGGGATGGATGGGGAGACAGGGCTGGTTCAGGGGATGGATGGGGAGACAGGGCTGGTTCAGGGGATGAGGAGACAGGGCTGGTTCAGGGATGAGGAGACAGGGCTGGTTCAGGGGATGGCTGGTTCAGGGGGATGGGGAGACAGGGCTGGTTCAGGGGATGAGGAGACAGGGCTGGTTCAGGGGATGAGGAGACAGGGCTGGTTCAGGGGATGAGGAGACAGGGCTGGTTCAGGGGATGGGGAGACAGGGCTGGTTCAGGGGATGAGGAGACAGGGCTGGTTCAGGGGATGAGGAGACAGGGCTGGTTCAGGGGATGGGGAGACAGGGCTGGTTCAGGCGGATGAGGAGACAGGGCTGGTTCAGGGGATGAGGAGACAGGGCTGGTTCAGGGGGATGGGGAGACAGGGCTGGTTCAGGCGGATGAGGAGACAGGGCTGGTTCAGGGGGATGGGGAAACAGGGCTGGTTCAGGGGGATGGATGGGGAGACAGGGCTGGTTCAGGGGATGGATGGGGAGACAGGGCTGGTTCAGGGGATGGATGGGGAGACAGGGCTGGTTCAGGGGATGGATGGGGAGACAGGGCTGGTTCAGGGGATGGATGGGGAGACAGGGCTGGTTCAGGGGATGGATGGGGAGACAGGGCTGGTTCAGGGGATGGATGGGGAGACAGGGCTGGTTCAGGGGATGGATTGGGAGACAGGGCTGGTTCAGGGGATGGATGGGGAGACAGGGCTGGTTCAGGGGATGGGGAAACAGGGATGGTTCAGGGGGATGGATGGGGAGACAGGGATGGTTCAGGGGATGGATGGGGAGACAGGGCTGGTTCAGGGGATGGATGGGGAGACAGGGCTGGTTCAGGGGATGGATGGGGAGACAGGGCTGGTTCAGGGGATGGATAGGGAGACAGGGCTGGTTCCGGGGATGGGGAAACAGGGATGGTTCAGGGGGATGGATGGGGAGACAGGGCTGGTTCAGGGGGATGGATGGGGAGACAGGGCTGGTTCAGGGGATGAGGAGACAGGGCTGGTTCAGGGGATGGGGAGACAGGGCTGGTTCAGGGGATGAGGAGACAGGGCTGGTTCAGGGATGGCTGGTTCAGGGGATGGGGAGACAGGGCTGGTTCAGGGGATGAGGAGACAGGGCTGGTTCAGGGGATGGGAAACAGGGATGGTTCAGGGGATGGATGGGGAGACAGGGCTGGTTCAGGGGATGGATGGGGAGACAGGGCTGGTTCAGGGGATGGATGAGGAGACAGGGCTGGTTCAGGGGATGGATGAGGAGACAGGGCTGGTTCAGGGGATGGATGAGGAGACAGGGCTGGTTCAGGGGATGGGGAGACAGGGCTGGTTCAGGGGATGAGGAGACAGGGCTGGTTCAGGGGATGGCTGGTTCAGGGGATGGGGAGACAGGGCTGGTTCAGGGGATGGGGAGACAGGGCTGGTTCAGGCGGATGAGGAGACAGGGCTGGTTCAGGGGGATGGGGAAACAGGGCTGGTTCAGGGGATGGGGAAACAGGGCTGGTTCAGGGGATGGATGGGGAGACAGGGCTGGTTCAGGGGATGGATGGGGAGACAGGGCTGGTTCAGGGGATGGATGGGGAGACAGGGCTGGTTCAGGGGATGGATGGGGGAGACAGGGCTGGTTCAGGGGATGGATGGGGAGACAGGGCTGGTTCAGGGGATGGATGGGGAGACAGGGCTGGTTCAGGGGATGGATGGGGAGACAGGGCTGGTTCAGGGGGATGGGGAGACAGGGCTGGTTCAGGGGATGGATGGGGAGACAGGGCTGGTTCAGGGGGATGGATGGGGAGACAGGGCTGGTTCAGGGGGATGGATGGGGAGACAGGGCTGGTTCAGGGGATGGATGGGGAGACAGGGCTGGTTCAGGGGGATGGATGGGGAGACAGGGCTGGTTCAGGGGATGGATGGGGAAACAGGGATGGTTCAGGGGATGGATGGGGAAACAGGGCTGGTTCAGGGGATGGATGGGGAGACAGGGCTGGTTCAGGGGATGGATGGGGAGACAGGGCTGGTTCAGGGGATGGATGGGGAGACAGGGCTGGTTCAGGGGATGGATGGGGAGACAGGGCTGGTTCAGGGGATGGATGGGGAGACAGGGCTGGTTCAGGGGATGGATGGGGAGACAGGGCTGGTTCAGGGGATGGATGGGGAGACAGGGCTGGTTCAGGGGATGGGGAGACAGGGCTGGTTCAGGGGGGAGACAGGGCTGGTTCAGGGGGATGGGGAGACAGGGCTGGTTCAGGGGGATGGGGAGACAGGGCTTCTGAGCCTGAAGCTGTTGGTGTCACGATCTCCTTCAAAAGAATTGGACCAAGGCGCAGCGTGCTTCGAGTTCCACATGATTATTTATTACCAACATGGAACGTACAAAAAACCAACAAAAGAAGGAACAGATCAAAACGTCCGTGTAGCGCGCGCGCACGCACGCACGCCAGGTGGGGGAATGAACAAACTATATAGGATTCCCAATTAGAGGCAACGAACAACAGCTGCTTCTAATTGGGAACCACACAAAACCAAAACATAGAAAACACTAGAAACCCCTAGTCACGCCCTGACCTAACACACCATAGAGGACCCAGAGGGCTCTCTGTGGCCAGGCCATGACAGTTGGACACCAGGCAGAGATAAACCGTTAGCTTTATTAGTACACTGTAAATAAAATATTGTTTTAATGGTGAAAGGTTAATCATTTAATTTAGATTTTTTTTTTAACCTAATGTTCTAATAATTTTTCAGGGCCCCTGTCAGTCACAAGCCCTTAGAATCGTCCTAACTTCCCCCGGATACGGCACCCCCTGTGTATAACCTGGGCCTATACAGCACATCCACTATAGCCTACACGAGAATCAATAAATTAAAAATGTATAAACACTTACCCTGTATCTCTCTATACTCATACCTTATCAATGATTACATTAAGCGTTAATGAAAGCATACACTTCCCAGAATGATGTGACTGAACATTATCCATTGGGATGTTTAATATGAAATATTTAGGATTGAACCTGTGTGAAATATGTGCTACTTTTAATATAACATAAAAACATTTGTTTGTTTGTAAAATAAATGTCCACTACAATATGGAGATATCCTAAATTTAATAAAGTACATTTCAAATGGATTCGATGCATGCTACATCTGCGAAGGCCTGTCTTCTTGATTGGCTTATTTCCCGCTTGCATTATTAAAATAGGAAAATTGGACATTTCGATAACTTCAAAATTGAATTAGAAGTTTAATAGTCAAATATTGCATTTATTATTATTATTATTATTACTAGGTTACCAAAAATTCCCCAAAATGTACATGCTGTGTATTCTACTGCAGGTGTTGTTGCCTAGCTATAACTACATGCTGTGTATTCTACTGCAGGTGTTGTTGCCTAGCTATAACTACATGCTGTGTATTCTACTGCAGGTGTTGTTGCCTAGCTATAACTACATGCTGTGTATTCTACTGCAGGTGTTGTTGCCTAGCTATAACTACATGCTGTGTATTCTACTGCAGGTGTTGTTGCCTAGCTATAACTACATGCTGTGTATTCTACTGCAGGTGTTGTTGCCTAGCTATAACTACATGCTGTGTATTCTACTGCAGGTGTTGTTGCCTAGCTATAACTACATGCTGTGTATTCTACTGCAGGTGTTGTTGCCTAGCTATAACTACATGCTGTGTATTCTACTGCAGGTGTTGTTGCCTAGCTATAACTACATGCTGTGTATTCTACTGCAGGTGTTGTTGCCTAGCTATAACTACATGCTGTGTATTCTACTGCAGGTGTTGTTGCCTAGCTATAACTACATGCTGTGTAGTCTACTGCAGGTGTTGTTGCCTAGCTATAACTACATGCTGTGTGTTCTACTGCAGGTGTTGTTGCCTAGCTATAACTACATGCTGTGTAGTCTAGTGCAGGTGTTGTTGCCTAGCTATAACTACATGCTGTGTGTTCTACTGCAGGTGTTGTTGCCTAGCTATAACTACATGCTGTGTGTTCTACTGCAGGTGTTGTTGCCTAGCTATAACTACATGCTGTGTATTCTACTGCAGGTGTTGTTGCCTAGCTATAACTACATGCTGTGTATTCTACTGCAGGTGTTGTTGCCTAGCTATAACTACATGCTGTGTATTCTACTGCAGGTGTTGTTGCCTAGCTATAACTACATGCTGTGTATTCTACTGCAGGTGTTGTTGCCTAGCTATAACTACATGCTGTGTATTCTACTGCAGGTGTTGTTGCCTAGCTATAACTACATGCTGTGTAGTCTACTGCAGGTGTTGTTGCCTAGCTATAACTACATGCTGTGTATTCTACTGCAGGTGTTGTTGCCTAGCTATAACTACATGCTGTGTATTCTACTGCAGGTGTTGTTGCCTAGCTATAACTACATGCTGTGTATTCTACTGCAGGTGTTGTTGCCTAGCTATAACTACATGCTGTGTATTCTACTGCAGGTGTTGTTGCCTAGCTATAACTACATGCTGTGTATTCTACTGCAGGTGTTGTTGCCTAGCTATAACTACATGCTGTGTATTCTACTGCAGGTGTTGTTGCCTAGCTATAACTACATGCTGTGTATTCTACTGCAGGTGTTGTTGCCTAGCTATAACTACATGCTGTGTATTCTACTGCAGGTGTTGTTGCCTAGTTATAACTACATGCTGTGTATTCTACTGCAGGTGTTGTTGCCTAGCTATAACTACATGCTGTGTATTCTACTGCAGGTGTTGTTGCCTGGCTATAACTACATGCTTTGCATTCTACTGCAGGTGTTGTTGCCTAGCTATAACTACATGCTGTGTATTCTACTGCAGGTGTTGTTGCCTGGCTATAACTACATGCTGTGTATTCTACTGCAGGTGTTGTTGCCTAGCTATAACTACATGCTGTGTATTCTACTGCAGGTGTTGTTGCCTAGCTATAACTACATGCTGTGCATTCCACTGCAGGTGTTGTTGCCTAGCTATAACTACATGCTGTGTATTCTACTGCAGGTGTTGTTGCCTAGCTATAACTACATGCTGTGTATTCTACTGCAGGTGTTGTTGCCTAGCTATAACTACATGCTGTGCATTCTACTGCAGGTGTTGTTGCCTAGCTATAACTACATGCTGTGCATTCTACTGCAGGTGTTGTTGCCTAGCTATAACTACATGCTGTGTATTCTACTGCAGGCGTTGTTGCCTAGCTATAACTACATGCTGTGTATTCTACTGCAGGTGTTGTTGCCTAGCTAGAACTACTTTCTACATTCCATTCCACATGAACAGCAGAGTAGTGCAGGTGCTGGTGAAAAGTTGTATGCCTTGTTCAAAAAGTAGTGCACTATATAGGGAATAGCCTAGGGTGCCATTTGGGATGTGGCCTATCATCCAACAACCTAATCCTCAAGTCCATTCATTTCAATGTGAGGCAATCCGCACAGCTGCGACTCTGCCGGGACTATATTGCGGTGTGTGCAGTGTGTCTCATGCTTGTGCATTGCTTTACCGTGCGGATTGACAAACAGAAGTAGATAAACCACAACAGAAGGTGCTGATGTGGGGAGGGCAGGGTCGCCTAGTGGTTTGAGCATTGGGCCAGTAACCGAAAGGTTGCTGGATCGAATCCCCGAGCTGACAAAGTAGAAAAAAATGTCGTTCTGCCCCTGAGCAAGGCAGTTAACCCGGGCGCCAAAGACGTGGATGCTGATTGTGGCAGCCCCCCCCCCCCGCACCTCTCTGATTCAGAGGGCTTTGGGTTGAATATGGAAGACACATTTCAGTTGAATGCATTCAGTTGTACAACTAATGTCGCAGCCAAGGGAGGACCTGACGACTTTCGGCACCGCTGCCCTTTAATTAACGGGAGCATGAGAACAGGGAGGTGTCTTGGGGGGACGAGGGCGTCTCAGATAGAGCACTCTGGCGCCTTCTGTCCCTCCAATGTAATGGATACCTGCGATCCCCGGAAACCCAGGGGCCGCTGTTTGGCCTCAGAGATCATTCCACACCGATTCCCCCCCAAAATCCTCTACCGGCTGAAACAAAACAACAGACATTACGGGGAGGGTTAAGTGGGGGAACAACAGACATTATGGGGAGGGTTAAGTGGAGGAACAACAGACATTATGGGGAGGGTTAAGTGGGGGAACAACAGACATTATGGGGAGGGTTAAGTGGGGAACAACAGACATTATGGGGAGGGTTAAGTGGGGGAACAACAGACATTATGGGGACGGTTAAGTGGGGGAACAACAGACATTATGGGGAGGGTTAAGTGGGGGAACAACAGACATTATGGGGACGGTTAAGTGGAGGAACAACAGACATTATGGGGAGGGTTAAGTGGGGGAACAACAGACATTATGGGGAGGGTTAAGTGGAGGAACAACAGACATTATGGGGAGGGTTAAGTGGGGGAACAACAGACATTATGGGGAGGGTTAAGTGGGGGAACAACAGACATTATGGGGAGGGTTAAGTGGAGGAACAACAGACATTATGGGGAGGGTTAAGTGGAGGAACAACAGACATTATGGGGACTTTACCGAGGAACAACAGACATTATGGGGAGGGTTAAGTGGGGGAACAACAGACATTTTGGGGAGGGTTAAGTGGAGGAACAACAGACATTATGGGGAGGGTTAGGTGGAGGAACAACAGACATTATGGGGAGGGTTAGGTGGAGGAACAACAGACATTATGGGGAGGGTTAAGTGGAGGAACAACAGACATTATGGGGAGGGTTAAGTGGAGGAACAACAGACATTATGGGGAGGGTTAAGTGGAGGAACAACAGACATTATGGGGAGGGTTAAGTGGAGGAACAACAGACATTATGGGGAGGGTTAAGTGGGGGAACAACAGACATTATGGGTAGGGTTAAGTGGAGGAACAACAGACATTATGGGGAGGGTTAAGTGGGGGAACAACAGACATTATGGGGAGGGTTAAGTGGGGGAACAACAGACATTATGGGGAGGGTTAAGTCGGGGAACAACAGACATTATGGGGAGGGTTAAGTGGAGGAACAACAGACATTATGGGGAGGGTTAAGTGGGGGAACAACAGACATTATGGGGAGGGTTAAGTGGGGGAACAACAGACATTATGGGGAGGGTTAAGTGGAGGAACAACAGACATTATGGGGAGGGTTAAGTGGAGGAACAACAGACATTATGGGGTGGGTTAGGTGGGGGAACAACAGACATTAAGTGGGGGAACAACTGTCAACCCTGTTACGGTCAACCCGGGTACGGTCAACCCTGTTACGGTCAACCCTGTTACGGTCAACCCTGTTACGGTCAACCCCTGTCACGGTCAACCCTGTTACGGTCAACCCTGTTACGGTCAACCCTGTTACGGTCAACCCTGTTGCTTTATTAGGCACTTAATAGGCACTTACTATAGTCATAAAAGTTTTAGAAGATTTTGAGATTGGAAAACGTGTTTCAAATCAAATAAATTTTTATTTGTCACTTGTGTCAAATACAACAGATGTAGACTTTACCGTGAAATGCTTACTGACAAGTCAGCCTCCATTCTTCACGACTGTGTTGGTGTGTGTGGACCGGGGGGGTTGGGGGTGGGCAGCAGGGCTGGTTTGTAGTGGGAGTAGGACAGTGTTGCTAGCCACTCAGGGATATGGTCTCTATCACTGAGACTGAGAATTACATTTCTAAACACACACACACACACGGCTAATCTATCGCATTCAATCACACGGCTAATCTATCGCATTCAATCACACGGCTAATCTATCGCATTCAATCACACGGCTAATCTATCGCATTCAATCACACGGCTAATCAATCACATTCAATCACACGGCTAATCTATCGCATTCAATCACACGGCTAATCAATCACATTCAATCACATAGCTAATCAATAAAATTCAATCACATAGCTAATCAATCACATAGCTAATCAATCACATTCAATCACAGCTAATCAATCACATAGCTATGCTGAATGCAACAGGTGTAGACCTTACAGTGAAATGCTGAATACAACAGGTGTAGACCTCACAGTGAAATGCTGAATACAACAGGTGTAGACCTTACAGTGAAATGCTGAATACAACAGGTGTAGACCTTACAGTGAAATGCTGAATACAACAGGTGTAGACCTTACAGTGAAATGCTGAATACAACAGGTGTAGACCTTACAGTGAAATGCTTACTTACAGGCTCTAACTGTTTGATGGTTCGTCGCAGGCCATAGCAGGATTTCTTGTAAGCTTCCGGGTTAGAGTCCCGCACCTTGAAAGCGGCAGCTCTACCCTTTAGCTCAGTGCAGATATTGCCTGTAATCCATGGCTTCTGGTTGGGGTATGTACGTACGGTCACTGTGGGGACGACGTCCTCGAGGTGCTTACAAGTTCTAGGGACAGTAAGGAGGCCTGCGTCTTGTGACCGTAGCGTACGTGTAGGTATGAACGGCAGGACCAAATCAGCAAAATAGGTAGAAGCAAGTTTATGTAATGCTTTGTAGGTTAGCAGTAAAACTTTGAAATCAGCCCTAGCCTTAACAGAGATTAGCGCTGGAGTAATTCTGGCAGATGTACTTAGCACTTAGAACTAATGGTGTGTGTGTGTGTTTACAATGTCCAATCATAAGTGTGTGTGTGTGTGTGTTTACAATGTCCAATCATAAATGTATGTGTGTGTTTAAAATGTCCAATCATGAGTGTGTGTGTGTTTAAATGACACTCCTCTCCTTTTCCCAGGTCCCCAGTAGTCATAACAACCTGTCAATCATGCACTCTGATTGGACAGGCTGTCAGTTCTCTACTCTGATTGGTCCCTAAGGTGATGGAGGACCGGGACCGCCAGCCAATCCCCAGGGACCATTTACATAGCTCAGCACATTCCACAATGTGCATACACTCACACGCACACACACACACACACACACACACACACACACACACACACACACACACAGTGCTTGGAGAGAATGTGGTTGTCCTATGGTTATTTGTCATACAACCATAACGTTCTGGGAATGGTGCAGGATAGTTGCTTGGTTTTGGAACATCCTCAGCACATTTAATGAACTTGACAAAAACCAAAAAATCTATTTCATTACTTTAACGGTCACCTGCACTATTTCAACCTAATTCCTGTCCTAGTGTGGAAACGCTCATTTAGTTCCACCCTCCGAATACCGACATACGGCTCCTTATAAATATTGATTAATCTGGCATGTACATCTCTGCCTTCCTCCGTGTGCACAGCCCGTACATACGGTCTCTGGCACAGCCCGTACATACGGTCTCTGGCACAGCCCGTACATACGGTCTCTGGCACAGCCCAAACTCCACGATTTGTAAACCAACCAAACAGCCAGATTCAGGGTCGTTTAGCCTCTACGGGATCGGTGTCCCTAAAACCGGGACAGTTGTTGCTCAATATGCGATAATGTGACTAGAAAACGTTGTAAACAACAGCCAACTTTTCCGGGACATAGACATGTCTTATACGAGCAGAAAGCTTGTTAGTCTAACTAGAGAGTCCAATTTACAGTAGCTATTACAGATTTTTTTTTTTTCCGTTCTATTGTTTGAGGATAGTGCGCAACAACAAAACACTTTTATCACGGCAACTGGTTTGATACGTTCACCTCGGAAGGTAAATAATGTACATACATTCAGTAATCTTGCTCTGATTTGTCATCCTGAGGGTCCCGGAGATAAAATGCAGTGTAGTTTTGTTTGGAAAAATCTATTTTTATATTCAAATGTAGGAACTGGGTTCTACAGTTTGAACCCCACTGCTGTCTCTGGCGTCACACCCAACCCGCCCAGCCATCTAGATGTGTGAAGGTTAGTGTCTTTTCTGTAGAGAAATTAATGATCCATCATGTATGACATTCCTGGGAGCAGAGCCGGTCCTGACCTCCCTGGGACCCTAAGCAAAATTCTGCTAAGGGGCCCTCTTACCTGACCCGTGAGCCACGTAAACCATTTGCCATTGCCACACAGTCACACCTGCCACCCCAGTGCTCCCACTACAATCCTCCCTCCTTTAAAATGGTTTGCTCCATCTGTCGGTCAAAGAATAAGTAGACCTATACAGAACAGAATGAGGTATAAACAAATCATATTTATCGAATATAATATTTTCTATAGAATCTTAAGATAAGTGAATATTAACATTAACATAAATAATAAATTGTAGAACATTTTTAAAATGTAGAAAATAATAAAATATAACACTGAGCTTTGGCTCTGCTGCCTGGTAATTAGTCCAGTCCTCACAATATTATACAATTAGCTTTGTCTGTACAATGTAAACATGAGTCTATAGGCTATGGCTGCAGCTGTATATGTCTTAAAATAGTAAAGTAAAACCTATACAGCTGTGTGATTAACTGTGGTTCCCTCTACAGCCTGGGCCTCTTCAGCATCAGCATGGGCACCAGTCTATCTGGACTGTCTGGAAGAAATGGAGAAAGTCTGTTACATAGTTAGTTAAGCAATCATTTACACAAATACACTTCAGCCATACAATCTTAAAATCTTACTAATAAGTGTGTAAACATTTGAATGTTTGAATTAACATCTTACCATCAAAATATTCCTCTTCTGCACTTTCTTGAGGCAACAAATCATCAATGATGTCATCAATGATGGCACAACTCCAACACAATCATTAAGTTTGCTGAAGACATGACGTGGTAGGCTTGATCTTCGATGACGATGAGACAGCCTACAGGGAGGAGGTCAGAGACCTAGCAGTGTGGTGTCAGGTCAACAACCTCTCCCTCTACGTCAGCAAGACATAGGAGCTGATCGTCGACTACAGGAAATGGAGGGCCGAGCACGCCCCCATCCATATTGCCAGGGATGTTGTGGAGCAGGTTGAGAGCTTCCAAGTTCCTTTGTGTCCACATCACTAATTAATTATCATGTTCCGCACACACCAACACAGTCATGAAGAGGGCATGACAATGTCTTTTTCCTCTCAGGAGGCTGAAAAGATTCCTTATGGGCCCTCAGATCCTCAAAAAGTTCTACAGCTGCACCATTGAGAGCATATTGACTGGTTGCATCACCACATGGGATCCAGGACCTCTATTTTATGTTAATTTATTCAACCTTTATTTTAATCAGGGAGTCGTACTGAGACCAATGTCTATTTTCAAGATAAGCCCTGAATTATAGAAATTCAAAATGCAAGCAGATAGAAAAACACGGTCATAAAGAACAAACACATTAATCAGTATTAAGGTCCTCAATCAGCTGTCTGAATTACCCTAGAGGCACCAGAACATCAAATCAAATCAAATTTAATATGTCACATGCACATGGTTAGCAGATGTTAATGCGAGTGTAGCGAAATGCTTGTGCTTCTAGTTCCGACCGTGCAGTAGTATCTAACAAGTAATCGAACAATTTCACAACAACTACCTTATAGACACAAGTGTAAAGGAATGAATACGAGTATGTACATATAAATATATGGATGAGCGATGGCTGACCGGCATAGGCAAGATGCAGTAGATGGTATGGAGTACAGTATATACATATGAGATGAGTAATGTCAGATATGTAAACATTATATAAAGCATTGTTTAAAGTGGCTAGTGATACATTTGTTACATTCAATTTTAATTTATTTAACGTGGCTAGAGATTTGAGTCACTATGTTGGCAGCAGCCACTCAATGTTAGTGATGGCTGTTTAACAGTCTGATGGCCTTAAGATAGAAGCTGTTTTTCAGTCTCTCGGTCACAGCTTTGATGCACCTGTATTGACCTCGCCTTCTGGATGATAGCGGGGTGAACAGGCAGTGGCTCGGGTGGTTGTTGTCCTTGATGATCTTTTTGGCCTTCCTGTGACATCGGGTGGTGTAGGTGTCCTGGAGGGTAGGTAGTAGGGCGGAGCAGTTGCCGTACCAGGCGGTGATGCAGCCCGACAGGATGCTCTCGATTGTGCATCTGTAGAAGTTTGTGAGTGTTTTTGGTGACAAGCCGAATTTCTTCAGCCTCCTGAGGTTGAAGAGGCGCTGTTGCGCCTTCTTCACCATGATGTCTGTGTGAGTGGACCATTTCAGTTTGTCCGTGATGTGTACGCCGAGGAACTTAAAACTTTCCACCTTCTCCACTACTGTCCCGTCGATTTGGATAGGGGGGTGTTCCCTCTGCTGTTTCCTGAAGTCCGCGATCATCTCCTTTGTTGACATTGAGTGAGAGGTTATTTTCCTGACACCACACTCCGAGGGCCTTCACCTCCTCCCTGTAGGCCGTCACATTCATCAGTAATAAGGTCCTCAATCTGCTGTCTGAATTACCCTAGAGGCACCAGAACATCACATTCATCAGTAATAAGGTCCTCATTCTTCTTTCTGAATTACCCTAGAGACACCAGAACATCACATTCATCAGTAATAAGGTCCTCAATCAGCTGGCTGAATTACCCTAGAGACACCAGAACATCACATTCATCAGTAATACGGTCCTCAATCAGCTGGCTGAATTACCCTAGAGACACCAGAACATCACATTCATCAGTAATAAGGTCCTCAGTCAGCTGTCTGAATTACCTTAGAGGCACCAGAACATCACATTCATCAATAATACGATCCTCAATCAGCTGTCTGAATTACCCTAGAGACACCAGAACATCACATTCATCAGTAATAAGGTCCTCAATCAGCTGTCTGAATTACCCTAGAGACACCAGAACATCACATTCATCAGTAATAAGGTCCTCAATCTGCTGTCTGAATTACCCTAGAGACACCAGAACATCACATTTAAGAACATTTTGAAGATTATTCTACAAATAAGGAGCAAGAAAACGACAAGCTGATTTACCTAACTCAGTGGAGACCAAAGAGCTAGCCATCCCTGACACCGGGTGTGCTATGTCTAAAGTTTAGTAATGATGTTAGGTACAGTGGGACTTTTTGTAAAAAGGGCTTTATAAATGAAAACATAGCAATGTATCAACCTACGTTACATCAAAGAGAGCCAACCAACTACACTGGTAGAGAAATGCAGTGATGAGTACTAAAACTGTCACCTGTAATATAGCACAGTGCTCTGTGATATACTGCATCCTATGGCTTTAATAAAGTGGCAGCTGTGTTCATATAGACGATGTCGCCATAGTCTAGGACCAATAGGAACGTCGACTGAATAATCTCCTTTCTACTATGTAGCGAGAGGCAGAACCTGTTTCTATAGAAGAAGCCCATTTATATTCTCAGCTTTTAAACTAACTCGTCAATGTGCTTTTTAAAAAGACAGCTTTTCATCTATCCAGATGCCCAGATTTTTGTATGAATGGACACGATCAATATGGACATGATCGGAAGTACATATGCTTAAATCATCAGACTTAAGTACAGAGTTATTTTTATGTGCTCTAGAGTACAACATATACTTGATTGTACCTGAATTCAGTATTCATTTCAGGTCAATAAAGTGTTTCTGTAATTCAGTGAAGGCAGACTGTAGTTCAGATAGAGCCTAGTCAAAGTACAGGACTAAGAATGGACCCCTGCGGGACACCTTTCCTAATATCCAGGAAACCTGATTTAACACCATCAGTAGATACACATTGAGTTCTATCTGTCAAGTTATGTTTTAAACCAGTTACATGCAGCCTGGTCCAGGCCAATTGAGGAAAGCCTCTGAATTAACAGTGAGTGATCAACAGTATCGAAGACCTTTGACAGGTCAATGAAGTGGGCGGCACAATGTTGCCTTTTATCCATACAGTTAACCACATAATTTATAACTAGTGATGCAGCAGAGATAGTACTATGCCCTGGTCTAAAACCCGACTGATGTACATTTAGAATGCATTTCAAAGATAAGAAAGATTTTAGCTAAGAATTGATCAAGGATTCTAACATTTTAGCTAGTCAAGAAGGTTTAGAAATAGGCCGATAATTATTTAGGCCACAAGGGTCACCACATTTGTGAAGGGGGAGTACATGGGCCGCCTTCCAAACCTTGGGGATAGCTTTCTTCTGGAAAATGTGAAGTCCAAGATGGACAAAGGGGGCGTTGTTGGGGCTGTGTTTCTGGACCTAAGGAAGGCTTTTGATACTGCTAACCATGAGGTTCTCATCACAAAATTGTCCAAGTTCAACTTTTCCCCCGATGCCTTTGAGATGGATGAAATCATACCTTGAAGGCAGAACTCAGTGTGTCAGAGTGAGCAATGAGCTATCGCCCACTCTTAGCTATGATGTGGGCGTGCCCCAAGGGTCAATACTGGGGCCCCTCCTGTTCAGCCTGTAATACTTGATTCCAACCTCTCTTTTAAAAAGCAAGTGAAAAATGTCATTCAAATAACCAAATTCAACCTAGCTAATTTACGATTTATACGAAATTGTTTGACTACAGAGGTAGCAAAACTGTACTTCAAATCTATGATACTCCCCCACTTAACATACTGCTTGACTAGTTGGGCCCAAGCTTGCTGTACAACATTAAAACCCATTCAGTCTGTCTACAAACAGGCTCTCAAAGTGCTTGATAGGAAGCCCAATAGCAATCATCACTGTTACATCATGAGAAAGCATGAGCTCCTGAGTTGGGAAAATCTTGTGCAATACACCGACGCATGTCTTGTATTCAAGATCCTAAATGGCCTGGCTCCCCCTCCACTCAGTACTTTTGTTCAACAGAAAACCCAAACCTATGGCAGCAGATCCACAAGGTCTGCCATGAGAGGTGACTGTATAGTTCCCTTAAGGAAAAGCACCTTTAGTCAATCTGCTTTCTCTGTGAGAGCTTCCCATGTCTGGAACACACTGCCATCAGACACACACAACTGCACCACCTATCACACTTTCACAAACAACATGAAGACATGGCTAAAGGCCAATCAGATTGGTGAACATGAAGACATGGCTAAAGGCCAATCAGATTTGTGAACATAATCCCTAGTTGTGTATTACCGCTTTCCATGTTGTCTGTTGTCTGTAGCTTGTGAGGCGTGGAAACACTGTTGCTTTTATGGATTTTGTCATGTTGCTTTTTGTGCTATGCATGCTATGTCTTGCTTGTCCTATGTTGCTCTGCGTGTACTCACTGCTCATTGATTGTCTGTATTGTAATTGTTTTTAATAACCTGCCCAGGGACTGCGGTTGAAAATTAGCCGGCTGGCTAAAACCGGCACTTTTACTGAAACGTTGATTAATGTGCACTGTCCCTGTAAAAATTAAAATAAACTCAAACTCAAACAGTACCAGATATAATGTTCAGGTTAGGGGGAGTACATGGGCCTCCTTCCAAACCCTGGGGATAGTACCAGGTATAATCATCAGGTTAGGGGGAGTACATGGGCCTCCTTCCAAACCCTGGGGATAGTACCAGGTATAATCATCAGGTTAGGGGGAGTACATGGGCCTCCTTCCAAACCTTGGGGTTAGTACCAGATATAATCATCAGGTTAGGGGGAGGACATGGGGCTCCTTCCAAACCTTGGGGTTAGTACCAGGTATAATCATCAGGTTAGGGGGAGGACATGGGGCTCCTTCCAAACCTTGGGGTTAGTACCAGGTATAATCATCAGGTAAAAAAGTTTGAAAATGGATCAAGCATATCAGCTCCAGTGGATCAATCTTACACAAGGCATCTAGCACATCACAAGAAGTAAATTGTTGAAATGAAAACAAAGATTCACTAGAAATTGACAGGTTAACTGTTGAGTCAGCTAGAGGCTGGCAGAGCGAAGAGCAGTCTTTTGACTGACCAGGGTCAGCTACACCACCCACTGGGTGAAAGTGGTCCATATCAGGACTGACCAGGGTCAGCTACACCACCCACTGGGTGAAAGTGGTCCATATCAGGACTGACCAGGGTCAGCTACACCACCCACTGGGTGAAAAGTGTCCATATCAGGACTGACCAGGGTCAGCTACTCCACCCACTGGGTGAAAGTGGTCCATATCAGGACTGACCAGGGTCAGCAACACCACCCACTGGGTGAAAGTGGTCCATACCAGGGGTTATCTGTACATGTTTTTGATATTGTCCAAGGCATATTTGGGGTTTTGCAGATTTTATTTTTAACCTTTAACTAGGCAAGTCAGTTAAGAACAAATTCTTATTTTACAATGACGGCCTAGGAACAGTGGGTTAACTGCCTTTGTTCAGGGGCAGAACGACAGATTATTACCTCGTCAGCTCGGGGATTTGATAGTCCAACGCTCTAACCACTAGGCTACCTGCTGCCCCATATACACACCATATCCTGACACTCTGAATCCAGATGTGTCTTTTAGACATACAGCGCATTCGGAAAATATTCAGACCCCCTTGACTTTTTCCACATTTTGTTACATTACAGCCTTATTCTAAAATAGATTAAATTGTCAATAAATGTGACATCCTATTTTCTCTCTTCGAATACTGATTGTTCACATCACATCTGTGTTTTTTTCAGCACAGTCAAGATATGAAGCTATATTGATCGCAGATATCCTTCTCTCGGCCATATCCGGATCTTGATATGCGTTTTGATAAAAGATTAAGACGATTTCTGAGTTTTCAGCACATGCTCTAAAATTAGTCATTTATGAAATCCAGATTTTTTTATTTTCATGCACTAATAGTTTTTGGATTCCCTCCAGATGTCATACATGGTATGGTCTGATGTTTACTCATTAGATATCTGGATTCCCTCCAGATGTCATACATGGTATGGTCTGATGTTTACTCATTAGATATCTGGATTCCCTCCAGATGTCATACATGGTATGGTCTGATATTTACTCGTTAGACATCTGGATCCCCTCCAGATATCATACATGGTATGGTCTGATGTTTACTCGTTAGATATCTGGATTCCCTCCAGATATCATACATGGTATGGTCTGATGTTTACTCATTAGACATCTGGATTCCCTCCAGATATCATACATGGTATGGTCTGATGTTTACTCATTAGACATCTGGATCCCCTCCAGATATCATACATGGTATGGTCTGATGTTTACTCATTAGACATCTGGATCCCCTCCAGATATCATACATGCTATGGTCTGATGTTTACTCATTGGATATCCTGAGTTAGGTCTATGGACATCTTATTTTCTCTATATGTGTTATGGAACAGAGACTCAAGACAAAAAGGTTCGAAAAGAGAAACAGGTTTATTGAAACAATGACGGTGAGTCCCAGTGGTAAATAGTAGAAGAGAATGTCTCTGTTAGGTGACGATGGGAAATCCAGACAGGTTGTAGTTTTCTTGTAGATGATGATAACTGGAACCAGGAAGACGAAGGAGACACTGGAAGGCAGATGAAATAATGCTGACATCAAAGGTATAGGTCAGAGGAACCCGGGAGTGAGTCCTTACTCAAACGAGACCAGACAAACTGACTGTGTGGAGAGAGTGGCTTTATGCTGACTGTGCTGATGATCAAATGACGTGCAGGTGCGGGTGATTAGAACTCAGGTGACAGTGATCTCTGTGATTGTGTGGTGGTGGAGCCTGGCTGATCCCTGACAATATGGTGACAAATACTGACAGTAGGACTACATAGTATATTTTCTCAGCACATTCAATGCATATGCTCTTGACTGAGGTCCATATCAGTATATTGATATGCTTTTTGATATGTTAAGGACATGTATTATGTATTTAAAAGAAAATATCCATATCCATAAATGATCAGGTAATGATTACAGACCTGATACATTTAATAAAATATGTGGATGTGTTCATTCCTAAAAGAAAATATGTGGAGTTTAGTTTAGTTTTATTAATTTGACCATTTTAAATAACAAGCAGACATAAAACTTGAAAAAGCCATACATGCACATTAATAAAATCATGGAGGATTACACACAATAAAGTGTGGGATTTATTTTCATTGTTAAATCATGTAGGATAACACACAATACAGTCTGGGACTTATTTCCATTGTTAAATCATGGAGGATAACACACAATCAAGTCTGGGACTTATTTCCATTGTTAAATCATGGAGGATAACACACAATACAGTCTGGGACTGATTTCCATTGTGGTCCGCTTAAAAACAAGATGGCTAGACAAGATCGAACACAGTTACATCATAAGGGTTATTCATATGGGCACAGACGACATCAAACAAACTGCCCAGAGAGGATGTTGTTTTTATGGGCAGAGGCAACTCGTTCCATTCTGAGGCTCCAGTATACAAGAAAGCACCTTTCCCATCATTACTCCTGAACCTGTATAAGCACACATCAGCAACACCTGATCTGGGGCTGTGATTGTGTGCATCCCTAACACGAGGAAAGTAATCACTTAGATATCTGGGCACAGGACCATAAATACTCCTGTAAACCAAACCTAGTCTATTCTGGGACACCCTAGCCTCAACAGGCAGCCAGTTTAGTTCCTGAAAGTAGCTCCTTGCCTATGTGAGTACGTGGACTCACCTTCAATACTACCCTGATCAGATCGTTCTGGGCTATCTGGAGCTTCCCCTTCATACGTTTAGATAAGCCTCCAAACCAGGAAGTACTAGCGTAGTCAAAATGGCATTGAATGAGGGCAGTGGCTAGAACTTTCATGGAGTCCTTATCAAGCAGCTTGGACATTCTATCCGAAAACTTCATCCTGGCATTAACCTTCCCTAGCACTTTATTGGCCATGCTCACACCTCCCAAGCTTCCATCAAGGATACATCCCAGGTAGCTAACAGAGGTTTTAGTAGTCAGCACCCCGACTCCACTCTGATTTCAGACGACCTACACAACGTAGGTCTGGATCCAAAAATAATTGCTTCAGTTTTCCCTAAGTGCAGAGACAGCTTATTATCTCCAAGCCATTTGCTAATGTTAGTAAGCTCTGTGTTAAGTATGCTCTCCAACACAGTTTAACTTTTGTGAGACACCAGAAGTGTAGAGTCATCCGCAATAAAGGAGAAGACGGCAGGAACACGCATCTTTCATATCGTTAATATACAGTAAAAACAGTAGAGGCCCAAGCACGCTCCCCTGCGGAACGCCACAACTCATTGGTTTTGCCTGAGCCAAGCACACTCCCCTGCGGAACGCCACAACTCATTGGTTTTGCCTGAGCCAAGCACGCTCCCCTGCGGAACGCCACAACTCATTGGTTTTGCCTGAGCCAAGCACACTCCCCTGCGGAACGCCACAACTCATTGGTTTTGCCTGAGACAGTGAACCGTTACCCTATACTACTTGCTCCCTACCTGATAAATAGGACTTTACTCAGCCTAGAAGGATACTGCTTAAACCCAATGACTCCAGTTTGGATATTAGGAGACAGTGGTTAACTGTATCAAAGGCCTTCTGTAGGTCAAGCAATACCATTCCACACAGATTTCCCTCATCAATCTCTTTCCTGATGAAGTCAGTCAAGTAAAGTAGACATGAATCAGTGGAGTATGTTTTTCTAAAACCAGACTGAAAATCATACATTAGACCCTGTTTGTTAACATATTCATACATTTGGTCATGTACAACTCTCCTCAGGATCTTTGATGTTACACTGAGGATAGATAAAGGCCTGTAATTCCCAGGGTCATACTTCATTCCCTTCTTATACAGAGGTATAACTTTAGCTTGTTTCATGTCCCTGGGAAAGATGCCTTGTTCAAGAGAGAGATTAACAATATGCATAATACAAGGGCCGATTTGCTCAGCAGAATCTATAAGAAACCTTGCAGGAATATTATCCAGGCTTGTGGCTTTGGAGCATTTAAGCTCTGCCAGCATACTGACTAGTTTGGCTGTTGCTCCCTTTGCAAAATAAAAAGAGTTTGGCTGAACCCCGAACTCTACATAATACTTCTTGACTTGGTTGCTTCCATACAAACCAGAACTGGTGGGCAGCTGGCTAACCAGCTTGCTGGCAACAGTCCAAAACTGTTTAGTTTGGTTTTGGTAGTACTACTACAGCCTAGTTCCTTAAATTATTTCTAAAGCTTTTTAGAGGTATAACTTTAGCTTGTTTCATGTCCCTGGGAAAGATGCCTTGTTCAAGAGAGAGGTCTTCGAAAGGTCCTCGAAAGCCAAGTTAACAAACAGATCACCGACCATTTCGAATCCCACCGTACCTTCTCCGCTATGCAATCTGGTTTCCGAGCTGGTCATGGGTGCACCTCAGCCACGCTCAACGTCCTAAACGATATCATAACCGCCATCGATAAGAGACAATACTGTGCAGCCGTATTCATTGACCTGGCCAAGGCTTTCGACTCTGTCAATCACCACATTCTTAGCGGCAGACTCAACAGCCTTGGTTTCTCAAATGACTGCCTCGCCTGGTTCACCAACTACTTCTCAGACAGAGTTCAGTGTGTCAAATCGGAGGGCCTGTTGTCCGGACCTCTGGCAGTCTCTATGGGGGTGCCACAGGGTTCAATTCTTGGGCCGACTCTCTTCTCTGTATACATCAATGATGTCGCTCTTGCTGCTAGTGATTATCTGATCCACCTCTACGCAGATGACACCATTCTGTATACTTCTGGCCCTTCTTTGGACACTGTGTTAACTAACCTCCAGGCAAGCTTCAATGCCATACATCACTCCTTCCGTGGCCTCCAACTGCTCTTAAATGCAAGTAAAATTAAATGCATGCTCTTCAACCGATCGCTGCCCGCACCTGCCCGCCCGTCCAGCATCACTACTCTGGACGGTTCTGACTTAGAATATGTGGACAACTACAAATACCTAGGTCTCTGGTTAGACTAAACTCACCTTCTGGATTCACGTTAAGCATCTCCAATCCAAAATTTAATCTAGAATCGGCTTCCTATTTCGCAACAAAGCCTCCATCACTCATGCTGCCAAACATACCCTCGTAAAACTGACTATCCTACCGATCCTTGACTTCGGCGATGTCATTTACAAAATAGCCTCCAACACTCTACTCAGCAAATTGGATACAGTCTATCACAGTGCCATCCATTTTTTCACCAAATCCCCCTATACTACCCACCACTGCGACCTGTATGCTCTCATTGGCTGGCCCTCGCTTCATATTCGTCGCCACCAGGTCATCTATAAGTCTATGCTAGGTAAAGCCCCGCCTTATCTCAGCTCACTGGTCACGATAACAACACCCACCCGTAGCACGCTCTCCAGCAGGTATATCTCACTGGTCACCCCCAAAGCCAATTCCTCCTTTGGCTGCCTTTCCTTCCAGTTCTCTGCTGCCAATGACTGGAACGAATTGCAAGATTACTTATGTAAATAATGGATTTCAGTTTATTTTAATTTTTTTTAGACATTTGCAAACATTTCTAAAAACCTGTTTTCGCTTTGTCATTATGGGGTATTGTGATGTCATTATGGGGTACTGTGTGTAGATTGATGAGGGGAAAAACGTAATTTGGAAGGCGCTGTATGAAATTAAGGACTGCATGTCTACTCCTTATACCTAATAACATGTCAGATATACAGTACCAGTCAAAAGTTTAAGAACACCTACTCATTGTGTTTTTCTTTATTTTTACTATTTTCTACATTGTGGAATAATAGCGAAGACATCAAAACAATGAAATAACACATATGGAATCATGTAGTAACCAATATTTTATATTTTAGATTCTTAAAAGTAGCCAACCTTTGCCTTGATGACAGCTTTGCACACTCCAAGTTACTGTTGGTCTGTACCAAGCGGTATCAGAGGAAAGCCCATCCAGCCCCCCAAGTCACTGTTGGTCTGTACCAAGCGGTATCAGAGGAAAGCCCATCCAGCCCCCCAAGTCACTGTTGGTCTGTACCAAGCGGTATCAGAGGAAAGCCCATCCAGCCCCCCAAGTCACTGTTGGTCTGTACCAAGCGGTATCAGAGGAAAGCCCATCCAGCCCCCCAAGTCACTGTTGGTCTGTACCAAGCGGTATCAGAGGAAAACCCATCCAGCCCCCCAAGTTACTGTTGGTCTGTACCAAGCGGTATCAGAGGAAAGCCCATCCAGCCCCCCAAGTCACTGTTGGTCTGTTCCAAGCGGTATCAGAGGAAAGCCCATCCAGCCCCCCAGGTCACTGTTGGTCTGTACCAAGCGGTATCAGAGGAAAGCCCATCCAGCCCCCCAAGTCACTGTTGGTCTGTACCAAGCTGTCAAGACAGTACACACACACACACACACACACACACACACACACACACACACACACAAAAAAACACTATCGGACCCCAGGAAGCACTGATAGAGGACAGTCCCTGAGGGTCCCTGATGGGTGTGTATACATGCACTCCAGGCCGATACACCCACACAGCCTCCTGATATCCCTGGACAAACCCTCCAGACCCACTGATAGTCAGGGAGGTGATTGTAACTCCCCCAGAAAACCTCTTGCTTGCTGGGAGAAGACATTAGGCATGTCTCTCAGTCTCCCTCCCTTCAGCCTCTAACCCAAGGCCCACAGGGGACCCTCGCTCAGCCCCGAGACGGAGGCTCATTCTGGACTATTCCACCGCTGCACCCCCCCCCCCCCGCCTAAAGAGAGGAAGACTAGGAGAGGGAGACTAGTCCTGACCTCCTGAAGAGAGGAGGACTAGGAGAGGGAGACTAGTCCTGACCTCCTGAAGACCTTCTCTGCTTTGTTATGTAACGCCCCGCAGAGTGGGGTTAATGAGGGAGGTGTGTGTGTGTGGGGGGGGTAACATCTAATTCCTCTCATTAGAACCCAATCTGAGGTGTGTTTTCTCTCAGGAGACAGTTACAGGCAGAAGGAAACGGTAGATGTGAGCGATTCTTCTGGGGACCAGAAGTCGAATGAAAATGTGACCAGTTGAGGACATTTTGTTAGTCCCCACAGGGAAAGTTAAGGTTTGAATTGGTGTTAGGGTTAGAATTAGGTTTAGGGGTTAAAGGTTAGGTTTAGGGTTAAGGTTAGGTTTTGGGGTTAAGGTCAGGGTTAGTGTTAGGGGTTATGGAAAATAGGTTTTTGAATGTAGATCAATTGTGTGTCTCCACAAGATTAGTTAAACAACACTGTGTGTGTGTGTTTCGTGTGTGTGTGTGTGTGTGTGTTTCGTGTGTCTGTGTCTGTGTGTGTGTGCGTGCGTGCGTGCGTGTGCGTGTGTGTGTGTGTGTGTGAGGGGGGAAAGGATACTAATAGCACCACTCTGTTATTCTACGTTGGCGGAGTGGGATTTTTGGAGTAGTGAACTCATTTAACATATCCTCGCCATGCCACTCCTCTTCACAAGGGGGCGATAGCGATGTATTTTATTTGGGTATTTCCATTTTGTGAAAACAAGGAAAGGTCACTTCCCCTTGCTAGTAGCTAACTGGCTTTAGCTAAAAACACAACACGTCTAGTCTTTTTAGCCTCCCACACATCTCCATAGTCAGATTGATATTTCAAATGGAGATTGTATTTGGATATTTCATTTGGTTGCTTGTATATTGATTCCCATATCATCTAAAAATAGAACGTCATCGTGTTTTGGTCATGGAGAAAGTGGCCTAGCCAGTGGCCTAGCTAGTCTCCAGACCTTAATCCCATAGAAAATCTGTGGAGGGAGCTGAAGGTTCGAGTTGCCAAACGTCAGCCTCGAAACCTTAATGACTTGGAGAAGATCTGCAAAGAGGAGTGGGACAAAATCCCTCCTGAGATGTGTGCAAACCTGGTGGCCAACTGCAAGAAACATCTGACCTCTGTGATTGCCAACAAGGGTTTTGCCACCAAGTACTAAGTCATGTTTTGCAGAGGGGTCAAATACTTATTTCCCTCATTAAAATGCAAATCAATTCATAAAATTTTTCACATGCGTTTTTCTGGATGTTTTTCTGGATTATTTTCCGTTATTCTGTCTCTCACTGTTCAAATAAACCTACCATTAAAATTATAGACTGATCATTTCTTTGTCAGTGGGCAAACGTACAAAATCAGCAGGGGATCAAATACTTTTTTCCCTCAATGTATATACTGTATTCTATACTATTCTACGGTATCTCATTCACTTAATAATGCTTACATATCTGGCATTGCTCATCTCATATGTATATACTGTTTTCTATACGATTCTACTGTATCTTAGTCCGTTCGGGCTCTGACTTTGCTCGTCCACGTGTATATAGTCTTAATTCATTCCTACTTAGATTTGTGTGTATTGGGTATATGTTGTGTAATTTGTTAGATATTACTTGTTTGATATTACTGCACTGTCGGAGCTAGAAGCACAAGCATTTCACTACACTCGCATTAACATCTGCTAAACACGTGTATGTGACCAATAAGATTTGATTTGATTTGAAAGTACTTCCTGAGTAAAAGTCAAAGCATTGTGTTTTAAATATACTTAAGTATCAAAAGTAAATGTAGTTGCTGAAATATACGTAAAGGAAAAATCCACTCAAAACCAATCATTCCTTTAATTTACAATGCTAAATAACACTAAAATGTGAAGAACAATATTTTTTTGTGTACAAATGTTTTATTCCTGGCCAGCGAACGTTATTTAATAAGGTTGGTAGCAACATGGTAAATCGTTTTGGAAGTATGTTGCAGCTCAAGTCGACTACAAAATCCACAATGCAATGCTCTCTCTATCGGCTGGCTGGCTAGCTAAAATTGCGTAAACAAACTACACTATCCATTTAGGAGGTTTGGGAACCCTGCTTCAGAGGAAGAGAAACGGTATGTCACAGCATCATTTAAGTGACCCTCCAGCATGACAATGCCACCAGCCATACTGCTCGTTCCGTGCGTGATTTCCTGCAAGACAGGAATGTCAGTGTTCTGCCATGGCCAGCGAAGAGCCCGGATCTCTATCCCATTGAGCACGTCTGGGACCTGTTGGATCGGAGGGTGAGGGCTAGGGCTATTCCACCCAGAAATGTCGAGTGGAAGAGTGGGGTAACATCTCACAGCAAGAACTGGTAAATCTGGTGCAGTCCATGAGGAGGAGATGCACTGCAGTACTTAATGCAGCTGGTGGCCACCAGACACTGACTGTTACTTTAGATCTTGACCCCCCCTTTGTTCAGGGACACATTATTCCATTTCTGTTAGTCACATGTCTATGGAACTTGTTCAGTTTATGTCTCAGTTGTTGAATCTTGTTCTGTTCATACAAATATTTACACATGTTAAGTTTGCTGAAAATAAATGCAGTTGACAGTGAGAGGACGTATCTTTTTTTGCTGAGTTTATTTGTGTTATTTCTATGCTTCCCGTTCTTCAGTTTTGTTTTTGCGTCTTTTACTTTCGGTTTTGTGCACCAGCTTCAAACAGCTGAAAATACAATATTATTGTTTATGATGGTTCAGCGGATTAGATGGTACAATGATTCTCTACACAATTCTTAATTGTTTTGTCACGTAAACTGAAATTAGGTTAACTGTTTTTGCAACCAGAAAATGGCGGAGCAAACCAGACAGCACAATGTTTTTTTAATTTTTATTTACAGACAGCCAGGGGCACACTAAACAACACTCAGACATCATTTACAAACAAAGCAATTGTGTTTAGTGAGTCCTCCAGATCAGAGGCAGTAGAGATGACCAGGGATATTCTCTGTTTAGTGAGTCAGTCAGATCAGAGGCTTTAGGGATGACCAGGGATGTTCTCTGTTTAGTGAGTCCACCAGATCAGAGGCAGTAGGGAACGACCAGAGATGTTCTCTTTTAAGTGTGTGAATTTGACCATTTTCCTGTCATGCTAAGCATTCAAAATTTAAAGAATACTTTTGGGTGTCAGGGAAAATGTATGGAGTAAAAAGTACATTATTTCTGTAGGAATGTAGTTAAGTAAAAGTTGTAAATAAATATAAATATTAAAGTAAAGTACCGATACCCAAAAAAACTACTAAAGTAGTACTTTCAAGTATTTTTACTGAAGTAGTTCACACCACTCTGTGTGTGTGACCAAAGCCTGTGTATCTCAGAGACAGGCCTAACAGGGGTTAGGGTAAAGGTGAAAGGGGTGATACTAATTTAAAAACTTAATCCTCTTCATTGCTCTGTGTCGGCGCTGCACTGCCCTGTCCTCCTCTGTGTCGGCGCTGCACTGCCCTGTCCTCCTCTGTGTCGGCGCTGCACTGCCCTGTCCTCCTCTGTGTTGGTTCTGCACTGCCCTGTCCTCCTCTGTGTCGGTTCTGCACTGCCCTGTCCTCCTCTGTGTTGGTTCTGCACTGCCCTGTCCTCCTCTGTGTCGGTTCTGCACTGCCCTGTCCTCCTCTGTGTTGGTTCTGCACTGCCCTGTCCTCCTCTGTATCGGTTCTGCACTGCCCTGTCCTCCTCTGTGTCGGCGCTGCACTGCCCTGTCCTCCTCTGTGTCGGCGCTGCACTGCCCTGTCCTCCTCTGTGTTGGTTCTGCACTGCCCTGTCCTCCTCTGTGTCGGTTCTGCACTGCCCTGTCCTCCTCTGTGTTGGTTCTGCACTGCCCTGTCCTCCTCTGTATCGGTTCTGCACTGCCCTGTCCTCCTCTGTGTCGGCGCTGCACTGCCCTGTCCTCCTCTGTGTCGGCGCTGCACTGCCCTGTCCTCCTCTGTATCGGCTCTGCACTGCCCTGTCCTCCTCTGTATCGGCTCTGCACTGCCCTGTCCTCCTCCTCTGTATCGGCTCTGCACTGCCCTGTCCTCCTCTGTATCGGCTCTGCACTGCCCTGTCCTCCTCTGTATCGGCTCTGCACTGCCCTGTCCTCCTCCTCTGTATCGGCTCTGCACTGCCCTGTCCTCCTCTGTGTGGGCGCTGTCTGCTATCTGGGGGAGTCGAGTAATGACACATTGACAATTGTGTGTGTGACCAAAGCCTGTGTATCTCAGAGACAGGCCTAACAGGGGTTAGGGTAAAGGTGAAAGGGGTGATACTAATTTAAAAACTTAATCCTCTTCATTGCTCTGTGTCGGCGCTGCACTGCCCTGTCCTCCTCTGTGTCGGCGCTGCACTGCCCTGTCCTCCTCTGTGTCGGCGCTGCACTGCCCTGTCCTCCTCTGTGTTGGTTCTGCACTGCCCTGTCCTCCTCTGTGTCGGTTCTGCACTGCCCTGTCCTCCTCTGTGTTGGTTCTGCACTGCCCTGTCCTCCTCTGTGTCGGTTCTGCACTGCCCTGTCCTCCTCTGTGTTGGTTCTGCACTGCCCTGTCCTCCTCTGTATCGGTTCTGCACTGCCCTGTCCTCCTCTGTGTCGGCGCTGCACTGCCCTGTCCTCCTCTGTGTCGGCGCTGCACTGCCCTGTCCTCCTCTGTGTTGGTTCTGCACTGCCCTGTCCTCCTCTGTGTCGGTTCTGCACTGCCCTGTCCTCCTCTGTGTTGGTTCTGCACTGCCCTGTCCTCCTCTGTATCGGTTCTGCACTGCCCTGTCCTCCTCTGTGTCGGCGCTGCACTGCCCTGTCCTCCTCTGTGTCGGCGCGCTGCACTGCCCTGTCCTCCTCTGTATCGGCTCTGCACTGCCCTGTCCTCCTCTGTATCGGCTCTGCACTGCCCTGTCCTCCTCCTCTGTATCGGCTCTGCACTGCCCTGTCCTCCTCTGTATCGGCTCTGCACTGCCCTGTCCTCCTCTGTATCGGCTCTGCACTGCCCTGTCCTCCTCCTCTGTATCGGCTCTGCACTGCCCTGTCCTCCTCTGTGTGGGCGCTGTCTGCTATCTGGGGGAGTCGAGTAATGACACATTGACAATAAAACACTGTGTTGGAACCTAAAGCTTATCACTGCTGCCAATCTTCTGCTTTCTTGGAGATGGTTTTCCATGACAGGCCACTGTCCTTTAAAGCATGGTTTCCCAAACTTGTTTCTGGGGCCCCGCCAGTGTTCACGTGTTGGATTTTTTGCTCTAGCATTACACAGCTGATTCAATTAACCAACTGATCATCAAGGTGTGATTATTTTAAATCAGATGTGTAGTGTTAAGGAGCAAAAAAAAACTAAACATGCACCCAGGGGGGACCCCAGGACTGGGTTTGGGAACCCTGCTTCAGAGGAAGAGAAAAAGTATGTCACAGCATAATTTAAGTGACCAAAAATCAAGCGAACACTTTAAGAACAACTCTCTCTCTCACTTCCTCTTTCTCTCTCTCTCTCTCTCTCTCTCTCTCTCTCTCTCTCTCTCTCTCTCTCTCTCTGTGTGTGTCACACAGACACACACTCAACCCTCATAACACACACTCAGACACACACTCTCTCACGATTGGCCTCCTCCCAAACAAAACAGCCAAATAACTTGTCAATGATTCAGTGCTGTTGTTTTGCTCTTCCTTGGTTACCAGATTGTCTCAGCACCAGGCTGAAATATCAACCTGCTCACTAGGAATAGACTTCGATTTCAGACGTTTGAAAAAGTCCTGAGAACGGTGATACATGCCTTCCTCTGGGAAAAATGACCTAGCACTGGACACGCATGATGCTCAGAGCCAAAGACCTCTGGACCGTCGCAGGTCACGCTGCTCTACCGCAGGTCACGCTGCTCTACCGCAGGTCACGATGCTCTACAGCAGGTCACGCTGCTCTACCGCAGGTCACGCTGCTCTACCGCAGGTCACGATGCTCTACCGCAGGTCACGCTGCTCTACCGCAGGTCACGAGGCTCTACCGCAGTTCACGATGCTCTACCGCAGGTCACGATGCTCTACCGCAGTTCACGATGCTCTACCGCAGGTCACGAGGCTCTCTCGCAGTTCACAAGGCTCTAGCAAGCCGTGAGAATTCTTGATGATAGTAGATGGTATTAGGTTGATTGGTTTGCAGAACCTTTCTCAAACCATAGCCCTAAACGTAACCACTCAGAATTAATGACAGAACTGTTAACCTTAGAGAATGAATGACCAAATGGTTAACCTTAGAGAATGAATGACAAAACTGTTAAACTTAGAGAATGAATGCATCAAAATAGATGTTCATCCACAACATGTCAAATTCTGAAGGGAAACCATGAGATCTTGTTGAGGCTGAAACATAGCCCTGTAAATCACATCCATTCTGCACTAAAAGCCTTTTTCAGATGTCCAGAGATGTTTACTATAAAGACAGAGATTTAGAGCAGGTTATAGCCATGTCAAAACACTAGTGACCATGACTGTTACTAGTGTGTGTGTGTGTGGACCAGAAGTCCCCACAAGAACACTAACCCCCCAAAAAAATTACCAACCGGGGACATTTTATTGGTCCCCCCATGAAATTGGCTCTCATGAGGACCGCCACAGGAAAGGAAGACCCAGATTTACCCCTGCTGCAGAGGATAAGTTCATTAGAGTTACCAGCCTCAGAAATTGCAGCCCAAATAAATGCTTCACAGAGTTCAAGTAACAGACACCTCAACATCAACTGTTCAGAGGAGACTGTGTGAATCAGGCCTTCATGGTCCAATTGCGGCAAACTAACGACTACTAAAGGACACCAATAATATGAAGATAATTGCTTTATCCAAGAAACACGAGAAATGGACATTAAACCTGTGGAAATCTGTCCTTTGGTCTGATAAGACCTAATTTGAGATTTTTGGTTCCAACCATCGTGTCTTTGTGAGACGCAGAGTAGGTGAACGGATGATCTCTGTATGTGTGGTTCCCACTGTGAAGCATGGAGGAGGAGGTGTGATGGTGTGGGGGAGCTTTGCTGGTGACATTGTCAGTGATTTATTTAGAATTTAAGGCACACTTAACCAGCATGGCTACCACAGCATTCTGCAGCAATACGTCATCCCATCTGGTTTGCGCTTAGTGGGACTATCGGCTGTTTTTCAACAGGACAATGACCCAACACACCTCCAGGCTGTGTAAGGGCTATTTGACCAAGAAGGAGAGTGATGGAGTGCGGCATCAGATGACCTGGCCTCCACAATACCCCGACCTCAACCCAATTGAGACGGTTTGGGATGAGTTGGACTGCAGAGTGAAGGAAAAGCAGCCAACATGTGCTCAGCATATGTGGGAAGTCCTTCAAGACTGTTGGAAAAGCATTCCAGGTGAAGCTGGTTGAGAGAATTCCAAGAGTGTGCAAAGCTGTCATCAGGGGGTGACTACTTTGAACAAAATATAAAATATATTTGCATTTGTTTACACTTTTTTGATAACTACATGATTCCATTATGTGTTATTTCTTAGTTTTGATGTCTTCAATGTAGAAAATAGTAAAAAAATAAAGAAAGAAAGTTGAATGAGTCGGCGTGTCCAAACTTTTGACTGGTACTGTGTGTATGTATGTGTGAAGTCAGCCAGAGGAGAGCACAGTACGTTTGAGCAGTTGTTGACTGATGCCAGAGTGTTTTTACCAGAAATAGGGCTTAGAGGTCAGTAATATGGACGTGTTAGCTCTACTTCCCCACCTGCCAAACACAAAGAAACATAAACACACTAACACCAGCTAAAATACTTCATGTGTCCCAAATGGCACCCGATACCCTATGTAGTGCATTACTTTTGATCAGGACCCATAGCACTATTGTAAAAACAATCTAGGGACTAGGGTGCAATTTGGGACACAGTACATCGCTTCATATTGTCTTGCTAAAGCTGTAGGAGAGAGGTTGTGTGTCTGTGGAAATCCAGGGCTTGAGAGGTTCGTTGTTTTCCCGTAAATGTTTGGGTTCATGTTGAGCGTTCCCTCCCATTTTTAAGCATCTGCTTGGGATTCTTATGACAGACAGAGAAAAGCCCAGGACGGGTTCTCTAAGCTCGTAGAACTCTTTAGAAACCCTCCTTGAGATGCTTTCACCTAATCTTGTTGTTGATCTACTACAACACAACGATGACATGTTATATTGTGGTTATGTCTTGTTATAACACAATGATGACATGTTATATTAGGGTTATGTCTTGTTATAACACAATGATGACATGTTATATTAGGGTTATGTCTTGTTATAACACAACGATGACATGTTATATTAGGGTTATGTCTTGTTATAACACAACGATGACATGTTATATTAGGGTTATGTCTTGTTATAACACAACGATGACATGTTATATTAGGGTTATGTCTTGTTATAACACAACGATGACATGTTATATTAGGGTTATGTCTTGTTATAACACAACGATGACATGTTATATTGTGGTTATGTCTTGTTATAACACAACGATGACATGTTATATTAGGGTTATGTCTTGTTATAACACAACGATGACATGTTATATTAGGGTTATGTCTTGTTATAACACAACGATGACATGTTATATTAGGGTTATGTCTTGTTATAACACAACGATGACATGTTATATTAGGGTTATGTCTTGTTATAACACAACGGTGACATGTTATATTAGGGTTATGTCTTGTTATAACACAACGATGACATGTTATATTGTGGTTATGTCTTGTTATAACACAACGATGACATGTTATATTAGGGTTATGTCTTGTTATAACACAACGATGACATGTTATATTAGGGTTATGTCTTGTTATAACACAACGGTGACATGTTATATTAGGGTTATGTCTTGTTATAACACAACGATGACATGTTATATTGTGGTTATGTCTTGTTATAACACAACGATGACATGTTATATTAGGGTTATGTCTTGTTATAACACAACGATGACATGTTATATTGTGGTTATGTCTTGTTATAACACAACGATGACATGTTATATTAGGGTTATGTCTTGTTATAACACAACGATGACATGTTATATTGTGGTTATGTCTTGTTATAACACAACGATGACATGTTATATTAGGGTTATGTCTTGTTATAACACAACGATGACATGTTATATTGTGGTTATGTCTTGTTATAACACAACGATGACATGTTATATTAGGGTTATGTCTTGTTATAACACAACGATGACATGTTATATTAGGGTTATGTCTTGTTATAACACAACGATGACATGTTATATTAGGGTTATGTCTTGTTATAACACAATGATGACATGTTATATTAGGGTTATGTCTTGTTATAACACAATGATGACATGTTATATTAGGGTTATGTCTTGTTGTTCTGGTAACAACATTCTGGTTAAGTTCTGTTTAACATTTAGGGAATGTTCCCCTAAATCTAATGCCAAAACCTGCTTAACTGGTTCTCAGGAGTTTTTTTTTGCTATCACACTGTACATACAATGTTCCCGTAACTAACAGAAAACTGGGCTATAAAACATCAGGGGAACTTTACTTGTAACATTACAAAAATGTTCTCTCTCCCTAGAATTGATAGCTAGGGGACTAGCTCTGGTGTAGCGAGATTAAATAAAAGTGAGAGGTAGGAGACAGAAAGAGAGTTATATTCTGGGTGCACACCTGCAGCCTCTGCTGGGTTTACACAGTGTGTGTGTGTGTGCCAGTGTTGAGGGGGCGGGCTGGAGGCCGGGCAGAGCGTGGGTGCGGGGGCGGGCTGGAGGCCGGGCAGAGCGTGGTTGAGGGGGCGGGCTGGAGGCCGGGCAGAGCGTGGTTGAGGGGCGGGCTGGAGGCCGGGCAGAGCGTGGTTGAGGGGGCGGGCTGGAGGCCGGGCAGAGCGTGGTTGAGGGGGCTAGTGATCTGGCATCAGTGCTCCACTCTGCTCTGGGGGCTTCCACTATAAACAGAGACATGGGAAACACCAGCCCTGTTTACATCAACCATCTCCCAGCTCCACTGAACCACAGACCTCTCCCAAGCTCTTTACCCCGACCCTAACCCCGCCCCAGCCCTGTACCCCAGCCCTATACCCCGCACCAGCCCTATACCCCAGGCCAAGCCCTATACCCCAGGCCAAGCCCTATACCCCAGGCCAAGCCCTATACCCCAGGCACTGCCCTGTACCCCAGGCCAAGCCCTATACACCAGGCCAAGCCATATACCCCATGCCAAGCCCTATACCCCAGGCAGAGCCCTATACCCCAGGCACTGCCCTGTACCCCAGGCCAAGCCCTATACCCCAGGCACTGCCCTATACCCCAGGCCAAGCCCTATACCCCAGGCCAAGCCCTATACCCCAGGCACTGCCCTGTACCCCAGGCCAAGCCCTATACCCCAGGCAGTGCCCTATACCCCAGGCACTGCCCTGTATCCCAGGCACTGCCCTATACCCCAGGCACTGCCCTATACCCCAGGCCAAGCCCTATACCCCAGGCCAAGCCCTATACCCCAGGCACTGCCCTATATCCCAGGCACTGCCCTATACCCCAGGCACTGCCCTATATCCCAGGCACTGCCCTGTACCCCAGGCCAAGCCCTATACCCAAGGCCAAGCCCTACACCCCAGGCACTGCCCTGTAACCCAGGCCAAGCCCTACACCCCAGGCCAAGCCCTATACCCCAGGCCAAGCCCTATAGCCCAGGCACTGCCCTGTACCCCAGGCACTGCCCTATACCCCAGGTCAAGCCCTATACCCCAGGTCAAGCCCTATACCCCAGGCCAAGCCCTGTACCCCAGGCCAAGCCCTATACCCCAGGCCAAGCCCTGTACCCCAGGCCAAGCCCTGTACCCCAGGCACTGCCCTATACCCCAGGTCAAGCCCTATACCCCAGGCCAAGCCCTGTACCCCAGGCCAAGCCCTATACCCCAGGCCAAGCCCTATACCCCAGGCCAAGCCCTGTACCCCAGGCCAAGCCCTATACCCCAGGCCAAGCCCTATACCCCAGGCACTGCCCTGTACCCCAGGCCAAGCCCTATACCCCAGGCAGTGCCCTATACCCCAGGCACTGCCCTGTATCCCAGGCACTGCCCTATACCCCAGGCACTGCCCTATACCCCAGGCCAAGCCCTATACCCCAGGCACTGCCCTATATCCCAGGCACTGCCCTATACCCCAGGCACTGCCCTATATCCCAGGCACTGCCCTGTACCCCAGGCCAAGCCCTATACCCAAGGCCAAGCCCTACACCCCAGGCACTGCCCTGTAACCCAGGCCAAGCCCTACACCCCAGGCCAAGCCCTATACCCCAGGCCAAGCCCTATAGCCCAGGCACTGCCCTGTACCCCAGGCACTGCCCTATACCCCAGGTCAAGCCCTATACCCCAGGTCAAGCCCTATACCCCAGGCCAAGCCCTGTACCCCAGGCCAAGCCCTATACCCCAGGCCAAGCCCTGTACCCCAGGCCAAGCCCTGTACCCCAGGCACTGCCCTATACCCCAGGTCAAGCCCTATACCCCAGGCCAAGCCCTGTACCCCAGGCCAAGCCCTATACCCCAGGCCAAGCCCTATACCCCAGGCCAAGCCCTATACCCCAGGCCAAGCCCTATACCCCAGGCCAAGCCCTATACCCCAGGCCAAGCCCTATACCCCAGGCCAAGCCCTGTACCCCAGGCCAAGCCCTATTTATTTTATTTCTTTCACCTTTATTTAACCAGGTAGTTCTATATGATGTCATAATACACCTTTATTTAACCAGGTAGTTCTATATGATGTCATAATACACCTTTATTTAACCAGGTAGTTCTATATGATGTCATAATACACCTTTATTTAACCAGGTAGTTCTATATGATGTCATAATACAGGGAGGCAAGTTGAGAACAAGTTCTCATTTACAACTGCAACCTGGCCAAGATAAAGCAAAGCAGTTCGAGACATAACAACAACACAGAGTTACACATGGAGTAAAACAAACATACAGTCAATAATACAGTAGAAAAAAACAAATCTATATACAAAGAGTGCAAATGAGGTAGGATAAGGAAGGTAAGGCAATAAATAGGCCATGGTGGCAAAGTAATTACAATATAGCATTTAAACACTGGAATGGTAGATGTGCAGTAGATGAATGTGCAATGTAGAAAACTGGGGTGCAAAGGAACAAGATAAATAAATAAATACGGTAGGGGATGAGGTAGTTGGTTGGGCTATTTACAGATGGGCTATATACAGGTGCAGGTGTCTGTGAACTGCTCTGACAGCTGGTGCTTAAAGCTGGTGAGGGAGATAAGTGTCTCCAGTTTCAGAGATTTTTGTAGTTCGTTCCAGTCATTGGCAGCAGAGAACTGGAAGGAGAGTCGGCCAAAGGAGGAATTGGCTTTGGGGGTGACCAGTTAGATATACCTGCTGGAGCGCGTGCTACGGGTTTGTGCTGCTATGGTAACCAGCGAGCTGAGATAAGGCGGGACTTTACCTAGCAGGGACTTGTAGATGACCTGGAGCCAGTGGGTATGGCGACGAGTGTAAAGCGAGGGCCAGCCAACAAGAGCATACAGGTTGCAGTGGTGGGTGGTATATGGGGCTTTGGTAACAAAACGGATGGCACTGTGATAGACTGCATCCAATTTGTTGAGTAGAGTATTGGAGGCTATTTTGTAAATGACATCACCGAAGTCGAGGATCGGTAGGATGGTCAGTTTTACGAGGGTATGTTTGGCAGCATGAGTGATGGATGCTTTGTTGCTAAATAGGAAATCAATTCAAGATTTAATTTTAGATTGGAGATGTTTGATGTGAGTCTGGAAGGAGAGTTTACAGTCTAACCAGACACCTAGGTATTTGTAGTTGTCCACATAATCTAAGACAGAACTGTCCAGAGTAGTGATACTGGACGGGCGGACAGGTGCGGGCAGCGATCGGTTGAAGAGCATTCATTTAGTTTTACTTGCGTTTAAGAGAAGTTGGAGGCCACGGAAGGAGAGTTGTATGGCATTGAAGCTCGTCTGGAGGGTAGTTAACACAGTGTCCAAAGACGGGCCAGAAGTATACAGAATAGTGTTGTCTGCGTAGAGGTGGATCAGAGACTCACCTGCAGCAAGAGAGACATCATTGATGTATACAGAGAAGAGAGTCGGCCCAAGAATTGAACCCTGTGGCACCCCCATAGAGACTGCCAGAGGCCTGGACAACAGGCCTTCTGATTTGACACACTGAACTCTATCGGAGAAGTAGTTGGTGAACCATGCGAGGCAATCATTTGAGAAACCAAGGCTGTCGAGTCTGCCTATAAGGATGTGGTGATTGACAGTCGAAAGCCTCGGCCAGATCAATGAATACGGCTGCACAGTAATGTCTCTTATCGGTGGCGGTTATGATGTCGTTTAGGACCTTGAGCGTGGCTGAGGTGCACCCATGACCAGCTCTGAAACCAGATTGCATAGCGGAGAAGGTACGGTGGGATTCTAAATGGTCGGTAATCTGCTTGTTGACTTGGCTTTCAAAGACCTTAGAAAGGCAGGGTAGGATAGATATAGGTCTGTAGCAGTTTGGGTCAAGAGTGTCTCCCCCTTTGAAGAGGGGGATGACCGCAGCTGCTTTCCAGTCTTTGGGAATCTCAGACGACACGAAAGAGAGGTTGAACAGGCTAGTAATAGGGGTTGCAACAATTTCGGCAGATAATTTTAGAAAGGAAGGGTCCAGATTTTCTAGCCCGGCTGATTTGTAGAGGTGCCAGCTTAGTGGAGCCTGCCACTAGCACAGTCAGTGTAGTCAGCTCAGCTATCGCCATTGAGACTGTGTCTGTGCCTCGATCTAGGTTGGGCAAAACTAAACATGGCGGTGTTCACCTTATCAATCTCACTGGAATAAAGACCTCCCACATTCCTGTCATTATTGAAAGAGATTGTGATATCTCACATCTCAAAATAGGGCTACTTAATGTTAGATCCCTCACTTCCAAGGCAGTTATAGTCAATGAACTAATCACTGATCATAATCTTGATGTGATTGGCCTGACTGAAACATAGCTTAAGCCTGATGATTTTACTGTGTTAAATGAGTCCTCTCCTCCTGGTTACACTAGTGACCATATCCCCCGCGCATCCCGCAA
Source organism: Brachymystax lenok tsinlingensis (assembly GCA_030435695.1). NCBI lineage: Eukaryota > Metazoa > Chordata > Actinopteri > Salmoniformes > Salmonidae > Brachymystax > Brachymystax lenok. Next base: position 37,469,889 of record CM059796.1, read on the forward strand.
AGGCGGAGGTGTTGCTAACATTTACGATAGCAAATGTCAATTTACAAAGAAATGTGTTTTCATCTTTAGAGCTTCTAGTCATTAAATCTATGCAGCCTACTCAATCACTTTTTATAGCTACTGTTTACAGGTATCCTGGGCCGTATACAGCGTTCCTCACTGACTTCCCTGAATTCCTATTGGACCTTGTAGTCATGGCAGATAATATTCAAATGTTTTGTGAATTTAATATTCACATGGAAAAATCCACAGACCCACTCCAAAAGGCTTTCGGGGCCATCATCAACTCAATGGGTTTTGTCCAACATGTCTCCGGACCTACTCACTGCCACAATCATACACTGGAACTAGTTTGGTCATGTGGAATAATGTTTTTCCTCATAATCCTGGACTATCGGACTACCATTTTATTACGTTAGCAATCGCAACAAAAAATCTGCTCAGACCCCAACCAAGGATCATCAAAAGCCGTGCTATAAATTTTCAGACAACCCAAAGATTCCTAGATGCCCTTCCAGAATCCCTCCACCTACCCAAGGACGTCAGAGTATAAAAATCAGTTAACCTCTTAGGGAGCGGCAGCCGAGGTGTCGGTAATGGAGAGTCTGGCGTGCCCAAAGTAAAATACCTGCCACTCAGGCCCATAAACTAGGATATGCACATAATTAGTACTTTTGGATAGGCAACACTCTGAAGTTTCTAAAACTGTTAAAATAATGTCTGTGAGTATAACAGAACTGATATAGCAGGCGAAAACCCGAGGAAAATCCATCCGGATTTGCAAATTTGTTTTGATTACCTTTTTCTCCTGGCTGCCTATAGGATTTGCTGTTATCTAGGACTCAGACTGCAGTACCTATGGCTTCCACTGAATGTCAACAGTCTTTAGACAGGGTTTGATGACGTTAGGTTGAATTAGAAGCAAATAGAAGAAGAATTTAGAAGTGGACCCAGGAAGTCAATAGAATGAAATGCGCGTTCACGGTCTCGCTCGCTCTTTGTTTTTTTCCTTTGCTATCGTTCAGGTTATCATCCGGTTGAAATATTATAGTAAATATACATAAAAGTGTACTTAAGGATACATTATAAGTGATGTTTGATTTGTTTGGACAAAGTTTATAGGTATAGTTGGAATGCATACTCTTCACGGTTCTATGGGCGACTCGACGGTGGATTTTCTGTACATAGCGCTCCAACCAAACAGAGATTTATGAATATAATAATTCACTTTTTCTAACAAAAGAACCATTGGATGTCTTCCTTGGACACTTGGGATGCCCTCAGCAGTTCTTCGAAAGGTAAGTGATTTATTTTAGCTCTTATATGGGTTTTGTGTGACCCGCACTGGATAGGAATTTATGCTAATGTGGAAAATATGTGATGTGCTATCCTCAAACAATCAAATGTTGTGCTTTCGCCGTAAAGCCTTTTTGAAATCTGACAACGCTGTGATATTGCCAAGAATCAGAGCTTTTGATGACTACGCAACACTTGTATATTGATGAATGTTTAATAATTAACTTTTGGATTTTTAATTTGGCGCCTTACATTTCACCGGGTAGTGTCGGAACGGGGCGCTAGCGCGCCAGCGCTCCTTAATTATGCTTAAGAGGTTAACCACCTAACTGAGGAACTCAATTTAACCTTGTGCAATACCCTACATGCAGTCGCACCCCTAAAAACAAAAAACATTTGTCATAAGAAACTAGCTCCCTGGTATACGGAAAATACCCGAGCTCTGAAGCAAGCTTCCAGTAAATTGGAAACGGAAATGGCGTTACACCAAACTGGAAGTCTTCCGACTAGCTTGGAAAGACAGTACCGTGAAGTATCGAAGAGCCCTCACTGCTGCTCGATCATCCTATTTTTCCAACTTAATTGAGGAAAATAAGAACAATCCCAAATGTATTTTTGATACTGTCACAAAGCTAACTAAAAAGCAGCATTCTCCAAGAGAGGATGGCTTTCACTTCAGCAGTGATAAATTCATGAACTTCTTTGACGAAAAGATCATGATCATTAGAAAGCTAATTACGGACTCCTCTTTAAGTATTCTTCCAAAGCTCAGTTGCCCTGAGTCTGCACAACACTGCCAGGACCTAGGTTCAAGGGAGACACTCAAGTTTTTTAATAGTATATCTCTTGACACATTGATGAAAATAATCATGGCCTCTAAACCTTCAAGCTGCATACTGGACCCTATGCCAAACTACTGAAAGAGCTGCTTCCTGTGCTTTGCCCTGCTATGTTGAACATAATAAACGGCTCTCTATCCACCGGATGTGTACCAAACTCACTAAAAGTGGCAGTAATAAAGCCTCTTGAAAAAGCCAAACGTTGACCCAGAAAATATAAACAATTATCGGCCTATATCGAATCACCCATTCCTCTCAAAACATTTTGAAAAAGCTGTTGCGCAGAAACTCACTGCCTTCCTGAAGACAAACAATCTATACGAAACGCTTCAGTGGTAAATGACCTTTTAATGTCGTCAGACCGAGGCTCTGCATCTGTCCTCGTGCTCCTAGACCTTAGTGCTGCTTTTGATACCATCGATCACCACATTCTTTTGGAGAGATTGGAAACCCAAATTGGTCTACACGGACAAGTTCTGGCCTGGTTTAGATCTGATCTGTCGGAAATATATCAGTTTGTCTCTGGACAAACCATCCACAACTGTACATTTCGGTGTTCCTCAAGGCTCTGTTTTAGGACCACTATTGTTTTCACTATATATTTTACCTCTTGGTGATGTCATTCGGGAAACATAATGTTAACTTTCACTGCTATGCGGATGGCACACAGCTGTACATTTCGATGAAACATGGTGAAGCCCCAAAATTGCCCTCCCTGCAAGCCTGTGTTACAGATATAAGAAAGTGGATGGCGGCAAATGTTCTTCTTTTAAACTTGGACAAAACAGAGATGCTAGTTCTAGGTCCCAAGAAACAAAGAGATCTTCTGTTGAATCTGAAAATTAATCTTGATGGTTGTACAGTCGTCTCAAATAAAACTGTGATCTCCCTTTTGACTAACATATCAAGACTGTTTCAAGGTCAGCTTTTTTCCATCTACGTAACATTGCAAAAATCAGAAACTTTCTATCCAAAATTGATGCTGAAATATTAATCCATGCTTTTGACACTTCTAGATTAGACTACTGCAATGCTCTACTTTCCGGCTACCCAGATAAAGCACTAAATAAACTTCAGTTAGTTCTAAACACGGCTGCTAGAATCTTGACTAGAACCAAAAAAATGTATCATTTTACTCCAGTGCTAGCCTCTCTACACGGCTTCCTGTTAAGGCAAGGGCTGATTTCAAGGTTTTACTGGTAACCTACAAACCATTACATGGGCTTTCTCCTACCTATCTTTCTGATTTGGTCCTGCCGTACATACCTACGCTACGGTCACAAGACGCAGGCCTCCTTACTGTCCCTAGAATTTCTAAGCAAACAGCAGGGCTTTCTCCTATAGAGCTCAATTTTTATGGTATGGTCTGCCTATCCATGTGAGAGACGCAGACTCGGTCTCAACCTTTAAGTCTTTATTGAAGACTCATCTCTTCAGTAGGTCCTATGATTGAGTGTAGTCTGGCCCAGGAGTGTGAAGGTGAACAGAAAGAAAGCAACGAACCGCCCTTGCTGTCTCTGCCTGGCCGGTTCCCCTCTCTCCACTGGCTTACTGGTGCTCTTCCATGCCATCCCTGTGTCACTTGAGTGGGTGTCACTTGAGTGGGTTGAGCCACGAGTTCTCTTGAGTGAATAATCACGCTTTACCATCTGGCAGTCTGCCCGACGAATCTGGGTTTAGTGGATGCCAGGAGAACGCTACCTGCCCCAATGTATAGTACAAACTGTAAAGTTTGGTGGGGGTGGAATAATGGTCTGTTTTTTCTTGGTTCGGGCTCCTTAGTTCCAGTGAAGGGAAATCTTAATGCTCAGCTTCCAGAGGATTCTGTGTTTCCAACTTTGTGACAACAGTTTGGGGAAGGCCCTTTCCTGTTTTAGCATGACAATGCCCCCGTGCAAAAAGCAAGGTCCATACGGAAATGGTTTTTCAAGATCGGTGTGGAAGATCTTGGCTGTCCTGCACAGAGCTCTGGCCTCTGACCTCTGGCCTCTGGCCTCTGACCTTTGGGATAAATTGGATCGCCGACTGCGAGTCAGGCCTAATGGAAACAAGTCCCCTCAGCAACGTTCTAACAGCTAGTGAAATGCAGAAGAATTCTTCACAGAAGAATGGAGGCTGTTATCAAAATCAAATCGAACTTTATTTGTCACATGCGCCGAATACAACAGGTGTAGACATTACAGTGAAATACTTACTTGCAAGCCCTTAACCAACAGTGAGGTTCAAGAAGTGTTAAGAAAATATTTGCCAAGTAAACTAAAGTAAAAAATTCTAAAAAGTAACACAATAAAATAACAATAACGAGGCTATTTACAGGGTGGACCGGTACCTTGTCAATGTCTGGGGGTACAGGTTAGAGGTCATTTGTACATGTAGGTGGGGGTGAAGTGACTATGCATAGATAATAAACAGCGAGTAGCAGCAGTGGAGGGGTCAATGTAAATAGTCCGTTGGTCATTTGATTAATTGTTCAGCAGTCTTATGGCTTGGGGGTAGAAGCTGTTAAGGAGCCTTTTGGTCCCAGACTTGGCGTACCATTATAGCAGCAAAGTGGGGACCAGCTGTATATTAACTCCATATTAACGTCCATGATTTTGGAATGAGATGTTCGACAAGCAGGTGTCCACATATTTTTGGTCATGAAGTGTACATTAGACTATTGAGAAGCGCCCCTAGAAGCACCAGATGAAGTGTACATTAGACTATTGAGAAGCGCCCCTAGAATCACCAGATGAAGTGTACATCAGACTATTGAGAAGCGCCCCTAGAAGCACCAGATGAGGTGTACATCAGACTATTGAGAAGCGCCCCTAGAAGCACCAGATTAAGTGTACATCAGGCTATTGAGAAGTGCCCCTAGAATCACCAGATGAAGTGTACATCAGACTATTGAGAAGCGCCCTAAGAAGCACCAGATGAAGTGTACATCAGACTATTGAGAAGCGCCCCTAGAAGCACCAGATGAAGTGTACATCAGACTATTGAGAAGCACCCCTAGAAGCACCAGATGAAGTGTGCATCAGACTATTGAGAAGCGCCCCTGCATGGTGCAGTAGATTGATGGTATTTCTACAGGAGAGTCTTGAGCAGGCCTCAGCCAGTGTTTGGATAGGGGAGGACCTACTGTAAGCAGTGTGGAGTGGAATCTTCCTCTCACTCTCTCTATTTATCTCTCTCCCCTCTCTAGCGCTCTCTCCAAGACATACTATGGGTTACAGGGTTAAAACAGAAACGGGGTTGCTTTGATTGATTAAGGTTAGGGCTATGGTTTGGGAAAGGCTTCATTTTATCATCAACTATCGTCAAGTATTCTCACGGCATGCTGGAGCATTGTGAATGGCAGTGGTGCAGGGGTCTGAGCAGAGCGCTCCGGCTCCGAGCATCCCAACTTCACTCTCTCGCTCTCTCGCTCCCTCTCTCCCTCTCTCTTATCCCTTTCTCCTTCTCTCTCTCGCTCTCCCTTTCTCTCTCTCTCCCTCTCTCTCTCTCCTTTTCTCTCTTTCTACCTCTCTCTCTCTCTCTCTCTCTCTCTCTCTCTCTCTCTCTCTCTCTCTCTCTCTCTCACACACACTACATAACACACCACATTACATGTCAGCCAGTCAACCCAGCTTACACAACCATACTGCTTAAGAGGAGCGGAGGAGTGGAGTTGGCTCCTCACACACAGATATGCTTCACCCGCCAAGAGTGAAGGGTCAAATGACGTCATTGTCACCTGGTCTTCGTAGACAGGGTTCAGTTACACTAAGGCGTTTAGTTTGTCAATGAAAACACTTTCCTAAACAAAAAGAAAGAGAGAAAGAGACAGAGAGGGAGAGAGGGAGAGAGAGAGAGATAGAGGAGGAGAGAGAGAAAGAGACAGAGAGGGAGAGAGGGAGAGAGGGAAAGAGGAAGAGAGAGAAAGAGAGGGAGAGAGGGAGAGAGAAAAAGATGGGGGAGAGAGAGCGAGAGGGAGAGAGAGAGGGGGAGAGAGAGCGAGAGAGGTAGCGTGTGAGAGAGGCAGAGAGAGACAGAGAGAGAGAGAGGGAGAGGGAGAGAGAGAGGGGAGAGAGAGAGAGAGGGGAGAGAGAGCGAGAGAGGTAGCGTGTGAGAGAGGTAGAGAGAGAGAGAGGGAGAGAGAGAGGGGGAGAGAGAGAGGGGGAGAGGGGGGGTGTCAGAGAGGGTTGGAGGAGGTTATCAGATCTCACTCTAATTACACACCTGGTTACCCTCTGAGATAGTGTGTGGTGTCTCGGGATTCAAATGCATCATTGTCACTGTGGCCTAAGTTATGTACGTGTGAGTGTGTGTGCGGTGGGGGTTAGGCAGCGAGGGAGGGAGAGAGGGAGCGGAGGGAGGCATTGCTGGTGGTGGTGGTGGTGGAGGTGGTGGTGGTGGAGCTGGTGGTGGTGATTGTGGTGGTGGAGCTGGTGGTGCTGGAGGTGATGGTGGGGGTGGTGGAGCTGGTGGTGGTGGTGGTGGTGGAGCTGGTGGGGGTGGTGGAGCTGGTGGTGGTGGTGGTGGTGGAGGTGATGGTGGTGGAGGTGATGGTGGTGGAGCTGGTGGTGGTGGAGGTGGTGGTGGAGCTGGTGGTGGTGGAGGTGATGGTGGTGGTGGTGGTGGTGGTGGAGCTGGTGGTGGAGCTGGTGGGGGTGGAGCTGGTGGTGGTGGTGGAGGTGGTGGTGATTGTGGTGGAGCTGGTGGTGGTGGAGGTGGTGGTGGTGGTGGAGGTGGTGGTGATTGTGGTGGAGCTGGTGGTGGTGGAGCTGGTGGTGGTGGAGGTGATGGTGGTGGTGGTGGTGGAGGTGGTGGTGGTGGAGCTGGTGGTGGTGGAGGTGGTGGAGGTGATGGTGGTGGTGGTGGAGGTGGTGGTGGAGCTGGTGGTGGTGGTGGTGGAGGTGATGGTGGTGGAGGTGTTGGAGGTGATGGTGGTGGAGCTGGTGGTGGTGGAGGTGGTGGTGGTGGAGCTGGTGGTGGTGGTGGAGGTGGTGGTGGTGATTGTGGTGGTGGAGCTGGTGGTGGTGGAGCTGGTGGTGGTGGAGGTGATGGTGGGGGTGGCAGAGCTGGTGGGGGTGGTGGAGGTGATGGTGGTGGAGGTGGTGGTGGTGGGGGTGGTGGAGCTGGTGGTGGTGGTGGAGGTGATGGTGGTGGAGGTGGTGGAGGTGATGGTGGTGGAGCTGGTGGTGGTGGAGGTGGTGATGGTGGAGCTGGTGGTGGTGGTGGAGGTGGTGGTGGTGGTGGTGGTGATTGTGGTGGTGGAGCTGGTGGTGGTGGAGCTGGTGGTGGTGGAGGTGATGGTGGGGGTGGTGGAGCTGGTGGGGGTGGTGGTGGTGGTGGTGATGGTGGTGGAGGTGATGGTGGTGGAGGTGGTGGTGGAGCTGGTGGTGGTGGAGCTGGTGGTGGTGGTGGAGGTGGTGGTGGTGATTGTGGTGGAGCTGGTTGAGGTGGTGGTGGAGCTGGTGGTGGTGGAGGTGATGGTGGTGGAGCTGGTGGTG